>JARBDR010000367.1:690934-761770 GCA_029721355.1 Tegillarca granosa | reverse complement strand
TTCTTTATTGTGGCACTCTGCTGTAACATGGGACCTTGTTTATTTTAAGTTCCCATCCAAGAGAACCATGACTTTCATTTCATAATGAGGAGTGCTTGGTGCAGTCAATGCTACTTTCAAGTCGTGGGTCATACAGTCAGGGTATGAACCAAGGATACCTACCACTTACGGAGACACATTTGAGATTTGAATAGAGTAGGGTCTAACTCAAAAATTTCTTTGTTTGCTGTTTACCGACCCATGCTGTCTACATGTGGGAAGGTAGGTTATTTTAACTTTTGAAACTTAATCTATAACATTTGAAAAAAGGTTAAATTTGTTTCATATGTCTCTTTCAAAACACATATTACAATTTTTTTTGCTAATAAAGTCTTCTTTGTTCCTCCTTGTGTTTTCTCCCATGGTTGCCTCGCTTGCCAGGGTTATTGCACTTTAATACTGATTCTCTTTGTATGAGAATTAAAAAAAAGTAATTGGAATTGATGGCAATAAAATGTTTTGGGTAGGGGCATTTCAAATTGGTCGGCGGTCAACAGCAAACAATGTTAATTTTATTTTAGGCCTAGGCTCTGATTAGGGTTTTAACCTCTGGTCTGATTGGGGTTTGAACCTTTGACTAATTTGGGTTTGAACCTCTGACTGATTATGGATAGAACCTCTGTCTGGGGTTTGAACCTTTGACTGATTGGGGTTTGAACTTATGATTGATTAGGGTTTGAACCTTTGTCTGTTGTGGGTTTGAACCTCTGCCTGATTGGGGTTTGAACCTCTACCTGATGGTGTTTGAACCTCTGCCTGATTGGGTTTGAACCTCTACCTGATTGGGGTTTGAACCTCTGCCTGATTTGGGTTTGAACCTCTACCTGATTGGTGTTTGAACCTCTGCCTGATTTGGGTTTGAACCTCTGCCTGATTGGGGTTTGAACTTCTACCTGATTTGTGTTTGAACCTCTGCCTGATTGGTGATTGAACCTTTGCCTGATTGGGGTTTGAACCTCTGTCCAATTGGGGTTTGAACCTCTGTCCAATTGGGGTTTGAACCTCTGTCCATTGGGGTTTGAACCTCTGTCCAATTGGGGTTTGAACCTCAGTAATTTTGGTTTTAGTCCACTCTGCCAAAGAGATCAGTTTTTAATTTTGACTGTTACGTAGTGTTTATATTTGTATCGGGGATTTATTTTCTGTTTCCCTATTTAAGATTTCTTTTTTCCCTTGTTGATCATGAGTTTCTATATAAACCATTGATAATATAATGAACTTCCTGATCAGCTGAAGGAAATAAACAAATTTTCATTGTCAGTAAACAAAGACATGTTGATACTGAAAATTTTGTGTCATGTGACTAATCACATGATAAATAAGTCACATGACATCATCATATATGGTAAAATATTGTTATATTTAGTTGATATGTTATATTACATTGAAGTATTTTGTTGTTTGTCTTTTGAAATCAAAGTTTATAAACAAAATTTATAAAACTGTTCACCCAGTGTTGAGTTGAATGTGGATAGCCACTATTTGTTTAAATGTAAATTATTCCTCAGGAGTGTTTAGAAAATTTAATTCCTTCTGGAACTTTTTGGACAGTTTTATTCTGACAAATTTTATATCTCAGGATTGTTAGTATAAATGTGGAGTTTCTTTTTTGGACACTGAATTTTTGTGAGTATTGACATATATATTTTTTTGGATGACATATGATGTTTTTCTTTGGGTACTCAGGTTCCCTCCACCATTTCAGAATTGACCTGTCCAAATATGAGTGAAAAAATCTGAACTGGGGTTTAAACATAATTACTTTACTATCCTATCTAGTAGCTAGTTAGCAATAAATCAGAAAGTTCAGAATTCAGTCAGATCAGAATTCAGACAGGATAGAATTCAGAAAGGTCAGAATTTAGACGGATCAAAATTCATTTATCAGAATTCAGACAGGTCAGAATTTAGTCAAATCAGAATTCAGACAGATCAGAATACAAACAGTTCAAAATTCAGACAAATCAGAATTCAGATTAGAATACAGATATAGTTAAGGATTCAGTCAGGTTAGAATTCATACATTAGAATTCAGACAGGTCAGAATACAGACAGTTCAGAATTCAGTCGGGTCAGAATTCTGTCAGGTCAGAATTCAGACAGCTTAGAATTCAGTCAGTTCAGAATTCAGACAGGTCAAAATTAGTTCAGATCAGAATTCAAACAATCAAAATTCAGTCACTTCTGAATTCAGACAGGCCAGAATTAATTCATTTCAGAATTCAGTAAGTTTACAATTCAGACAGGTCAGAATTCAAACAGGTCAGAATTGAGACAGATCAGAACTTATTAAGGTTTAATTTGAGAAGTTCAGAGTAACTCAGGATAGTTTGAATAATGTTAGATAGCTCAGGGTAATTCTAAATACCTGAGACAAATTCTTGTTGAGATAGGTCTGTTAAAAATTCTAGTTGATTAGTTAATTGTTATAATTTTTTAACATAGCAGTTTTTTCAGCCGTTTTGATGAGAGCAAGTTAATCGATCCCCAACGATTACAGTAATATTAACATTTATAAATTTTGGACAGACAACCCAGATCGTGAGAAACGTTGTATAATGTTGGAAATGCACCGATGATATGATTGACAATACATTGTCACTTCATTATGTTTCTTGCATTTTTGTCGAGCCTGACATTGTCATAAGGTAGTGATGTCCAATCAGACAAAAATTAATAATCGATAATTGGAAAGACATAATCAATCAATTAATCAATTAATAATAAGAATTACTTAGTTATTGTACATCAGTATTCAGTAAAAAATGAAGCTGAATACAAATACTTTTATTGTGAAAGCCAAATGTTCTTGCTTAGTGATTGTAAGTAAAAGGTCAGATGGCACCTTGCCTTGACAGAGTGACAGTGGCCAAGCATCTCACTGGTGTAAAAATTGTCTGGATACGGGTAAATTATCGGATTGCTCTCTGCCATTGTTGTTTATAGTAGCAAGAACCAGAAAAGAAACAGAATTGGCTACAATCCAGAAATTACTCGCTGATGTTGGCAATGATCGATTATTTATCTTGTGATTGATTATTAGGATCGCTGCCCTGACAAAGTCTGACAATCAATCATCTTGGATAATCCAACATCACTACCATAAGGCGAGACTTAGGTGTTACTTTTCCAGTGTCGTTGTAGGCATCGGCATGTCAAAATGTGAAAGTTTATGTTAAAGTAATGTATTTTCTACTCGGATCAAAAACTAACTGGGCAAGACATTTAAATCCGGTTTTTATATATACAGTAGAACTTCGATAACTCAAACTTCGATATCTCGAATACCACAGATAACTCGAAGTCTTTATTTTGTCCCGACCGGTTTTCTATATAAACTATATTAGAAAAACTTCGATAACTCAAACTTCTATAATTCGAATACCCCCGATAACTCGAAGTAAAAATTTGGTCTGTAGTTTAAAAATCTATTAAAATAAACTTCAAAAACTCGAATTTTTTGTAACAATGTATGATCAATGGAGAAATCACATATCGGTTATTAGGCTACCAATATAGTAGAGAAATGAACCGAGTAGTTCTTGTTATCTATCATATAAATTAGTATCAATTAACGGATTAATATTCAGTACCGTCACGGACAATTAAGCCTAACATGAACGCTAATCCCCTACTCTAATAAAAGAAACCAATTAATATGCCGTGGTCGATTACTTTTGACTTAAGTTCTCCAAGCTAAATTAAAACGACTAACTCAGTTGTACTCACGACTCCATTAAAATCTTAAATGACTTATTGCACTGCTTTATAATTCCATTTACTTTCTGTTCGTATTGTCTAACGAATGTAAAAATTAAGCATTTTGATAAACATGTACATATATCTGATTTCCGATTTCGTTGTTCGTATATATCATGATCTTGAAATAAAATAACACGTTTCACACGCTTTTACCGTCAATATCAATTCTTTAAAAATTATTTATTATATTTTCTTTAAAAATTATCTTTTACTTTTTTTACATTCGAGTACAGGTAACTGTTTAAAACATCAAGATTTCTGTAGCGGAAACATATATTAAGGTGACACCATTCTTGGACATCATCCTTCAACTTCGATAACTCGAACACCCCGATAACTCGAAGTCCCCAGCCCAGTCCCGACCACTTCGAGTTATCGAAGTTCTACTGTATATAAGTATTTTTACATTAAATATTGATTTTGTTGATAAATGAAGATGCAGTAGATTAAACCTATCTGCATATTTCAGTTTATTGCATAATTTTTCTCTGCACTGCTTCATTTCCTTTTGTATAAAAGGTATATCTGTTTGAGTTAGAACCAGAACTAATCAGTTATGATAGAGAAATCATTGTCCATATTCTGTTTAAATACCTTCAAGTATTTTGTCTAAATATCCAAACTAATATTTATCAGTCAGTTTAAATGATTTAATATTTTGTTAACTTTGTAGCAAAATTATACAATAATTGCTAAATTTTACAAAAAAAATTTATTTAAAAAAATAAATTCTAATAAATCTGAAATAATATAAATGATTTCTGGTGATTCACACAAAAATAAATTATCTTATTGGTTTGCTTTGTGATAGTACCTTAAGAAACCCATCAGAATGAAAAACAATTTAACATCAAGTTATGTGGTTTACATTGTTAGCTGTGGTTC
The DNA here is from genome assembly GCA_029721355.1 of Tegillarca granosa. Lineage (NCBI taxonomy): Eukaryota > Metazoa > Mollusca > Bivalvia > Arcoida > Arcidae > Tegillarca > Tegillarca granosa. The sequence continues at coordinate 757,084 of JARBDR010000367.1, read as the reverse complement.
TGGTCCATCAAACCAGAGATGGTAAGTTATGTGGTTTACATTGTTAGCTGTTGTTCTGGTCCATCAAACCAGAGATGGTAAGTTATTTGGTTTACATAATTAGCTGTGGTTCTGGTCCATCAAACCAGAGATGGTAAGCTATTTGGTTTACATAATTAGCTGTGGTTCTGGTCCATCAAACCAGAGATGGTAAGCTATTTGGTTTACATAATTAGCTGTGGTTCTGGTCCATCAAACCAGAGATGGTAAGTTGTGTCGTTTACATTATTAGCTGTAGTTCTGGTCCATCAAACCAGAGATGGTAAGTTGTGTGGTTTACATTATTAGCTGTGGTTCTGGTCCATCAAACCAGAGAAGGTAAGTTATGTCGTTTACATTATTAGCTGTGGTTCTGGTCCATCAAACAAGAGATGGTAAGTTGTGTGGTTTACATTATTAGCTGTGGTTCTGGTCCATCAAACCAGAGATGGTAAGTTATGTCATTTACATTATTAGCTGTGGTTCTGGTCCATCAAACCAGAGAAGGTAAGTTGTGTGGTTTACATTATTAGCTGTGGTTCTGGTCCATCAAACCAGAGATGGTAAGTTGTGTGGTTTACATTATAAGCTGTGGTTCTGGTCCATCAAACCAGATATGGTAAGCTATTTGGTTTACATTATTAGCTGTGGTTCTGGTCCATCAAACCAGAAAAGGTAAGTTATGTCGTTTACATTATTAGCTGTGGTTCTGGTCCATCAAACCAGATATGGTAAGTTGTGTGGTTTACATTATTAGCTGTGGTTCTGGTCCATCAAACCAGAGATGGTAAGTTGTGTGGTTTACATTATAAGCAGTGGTTCTGGTCCATCAAACCAGAGAAGGTAAGTTATGTCGTTTACATTATTAGCTGTGGTTCTGGTCCATCAAACCAGAGATGGTAAGTTATGTGGTTTACATTATTAGCTGTGGTTCTGGTCCATCAAACCAGAGATGGTAAGTTGTGTGGTTTACATTATTAGCTGTGGTTCTGGTCCATCAAACCAGAGATGGTAAGTTGTGTGGTTTACATTATAAGCTGTGGTTCTGGTCCATCAAACCAGATATGGTAAGTTGTGTGGTTTACATTATAAGCAGTGGTTCTGGTCCATCAAACCAGAGAAGGTAAGTTATGTGGTTTACATTATTAGCTGTGGTTCTGGTCCATCAAACCAGAGATGGTAAGTTGTGTGGTTTACATTATTAGCTGTGGTTCTGGTCCATCAAACCAGAGAAGGTAAGTTATGTCGTTTACATTATTAGCTGTGGTTCTGGTCCATCAAACCAGAGATGGTAAGTTATGTGGTTTACATTATTAGCTGTGGTTCTGGTCCATCAAACCAGATATGGTAAGTGATGTGGTTTACATTATAAGCAGTGGTTCTGGTCCATCAAACCAGAGATGGTAAGCTATTTGGTTTACATTATTAGCTGTGGTTCTGGTCCATCAAACCAGAGAAGGTAAGTTATGTCGTTTACATTATTAGCTGTGGTTCTGGTCCATCAAACCAGAAATGGTAAGTTATGTCGTTTACATTATTAGCTGTGGTTCTGGTCCATCAAACCAGAGATGGTAAGTTGTGTGGTTTACATTATTAGCTGTGGTTCTGGTCCATCAAACCAGAGATGGTAAGCTATTTGGTTTTCATTATAAGCTATGGTTCTGGTTTATCATACTGTTTGGTTTACATAATTAGCTGTGGTTCTGGTCCATCAAACAAGAGATGGTAAGCTATGTGGTTTACATTATAAGCAGTGGTTCTGGTCCATCAAACCAGAGATGGTAAGTTGTGTGGTTTACATTATTAGCTGTGGTTCTGGTCCATTAAACCAGAGATGGTAAGTTATTTGGATTACATTATTAGTTATGTTTCTAGTTAATCAAACCAGAGATTGTAAGCTATGTTGTTTACATAATTAGCTGTGGTTCTGGTCCATCAAACCAGATATTTTGTTTACATTATCGGGTGACTTAATTAATGTTAAGCTATTTGGCAACATGCATGACTTGATGACTTGATCCATTAAACATTTTCTGAACTTTTTTCTTTTAATTTTTTTTCATCTGTATTTTTCAGGGAAAGAATAAATGATGTGAATGGTGGTGGCTTTTCCTTTGGCAGTTTTATTTTGAGAAGGGGATCATTGGATTAGATAAATAGCTGTAATGTGTACAAGTTGTAGATAAGGTCAAGGTACAAGTCAGCATCTGAATGATAGAAAAAACATTTCGATATTTATATGATAGAGTAAATTAAAATTTCATTTTGACTGAGCAATATTTTTCGAGTACACAAAGGCAAAATGCAGGTTAAACCTGATGTTTTTCGTGAGCAGACAGATATTCCTTGTCATCAGATGGACATCATTCATCACCAGTCTGATGATGTGTTTCGTCAGGAGTATATACAACGTCATCAAAGCATGGTTATGGATTTATCTAAATCTACTATCAAACCACGGAATGGACTTTTTGCGGCCGAGTCGATGGTCAAACCACTGGAAGGACATTTAGATTATTCTAATTCAGAAGCGTTAGATTTATCTGCACCAAAGTATAAAGATGTAGAGAGTAAAAATGATAAAGGTCAAAGGTTAGAAGAGGAAGAATCTGACATGGAGGAGGGAAGACTAATTATAGATGATGAAGAAAAAATGCAGACATCAGAATCCCACATAGCACCTGCTGCACAAAGGTCAAAAGGTCACATTGAATCACTTGACACTAAGCCATCGTCTAAATTTCATTTGGCAAATCAAAAAATCGGAAATCACAAACCTTGGAAAAGTTAAGGGGGATAATTCTGCAGAGGAAGATGTAGCAAGGCAGATGCTGTACCAACAATTTTTGAAAAATAAAGAAAATGGATTGGGAAAACATTTTGAGAATAATAATATAAAAACTGAATATAAATCAGCTGATATGAGAATCCCCTCTCAAAATTCTATCTTTCCAGTTTTTCCAAATATGGATGTTAGCAATCCTATGCAATTTAATTTAGCTCAAACATTAATGTTTATGAACATGAATGGTATGGCTGGAAATGGCCTGATGCCGTATTTAAATCCAGTTGTATCTACTGAACATTCTTCCAAACTTTCAGAAAAATTAAATGGAAAAATTTCAAACAAAATGAACACTGATACAAGAAGAGAAAATATTGGCGCGGTTAAAAATGTTACATCAACACGAAAAACAAGAATAGCAACAGCAAATCAGAAAGTCGATAAGTCTGTGGTAGAAATTTACGAGTGTAAAGTTTGTAATAGGAAATTTTCACAAGTTGGAAACTTTCATAACCACATGAGAACGCACAGTGTACAGGAAGATAAAGTTTGTGTATGCGGAATTTGTAAAATGGAGTTTGAAGATAGTTATGAGCTGCAGAGACATATGAGAACGACTCATACAGGGGACATGCCGTACAAATGTGAACAATGTGACCGGGAATTTAGTCAGTATAATAACCTCCGACGACATTTACGAGTTCACAATGGTAACATGTATAAATGTCAGATCTGCGGACGTACCTTTAACGAAAGCTTTTATTTAGAGATGCATTTAAGTTCTCATACAGGTGAACGCACATATAAATGTGGTATTTGTAGTTTCACCTGTAAAGATAACGGGGAATTACAGGTACACATAAAGTCACATCGCGCTGACGAGCTACATACATGTGATGTATGTAACAAGTCTTTTAGTAAGGCATGTGTTTTGCGACAACATAAAAAAATGCATACAGGAATTCGTCCCTTTAAATGTGATGTATGCAGTAAGTCTTTTATACACCGGCATCACTTAACGATTCATTCGCGCATGCACAGCACAAATCGACCGTATAGATGCAAAATCTGTGGTAAGGACTTTGCACAGACGAGTCATTTATACAAACACATCAGACAACATAACGAGGACAGTTTGTCTGGGGTTGAGATGAAGCGACTTTTAGAGGAACTCAAAAGTGCAGAAGGTTATTCGGAAAATAAAATATCACATATTTCCCCACAAGTATTTGAACCACAAAAATCTGATAAAAACATTGATGATAAGTTGTCACTTGTATCGCCACAAATACCTGAAGTGCCCAAGGCTTCGGTGGACCATAAATTACCACAAATACCTAAACTGTGCAAGTCTGACATGAAAAATAAATTGCCTGAGACATCCGATTTTCAGAAGGAAGAATTGAATTTTAGTACTACAGAACTTCATCGAACTCAGTTCGATACAGGAAATGGAACATCTGCTCAGGGTGTAAACAGTACAGACCCCAGTGTTTCGCAGGAGGAGGGGTTTTTAGAATCTAAAAGGATGGAGGAAAAATCACTCAAATCTGAAAATATTTCAAACAACCTAGATTTCGGTCAACAAAATGTTCATGTTCCAAAAATGTCACCAGTAGAGCCATTATTGAATGAGCTAGGAGAAAAGATAAAAGAAGAAAGAGAAGAAAATTTGATGAATATTTCAAAAAATGATAAAATTTCAAATTTTGAAGAAAATTCTCATCTTGACCCAAACTCAAACTTGGAGTTATTATCCAATACTGTTACCAGTATGACCGCAAGTTCTGCAGAGTTATGTCCCTTTGATAATGTAAAAAAGCAAACTGAACAAAATAGAGATTATTCAGACAAAATGGAGTGTGCTTCAGAAAAACTTGATCAGCCTAAGCAAAAAGAGCAAAATAATAATAACCAAGTTCTTATGGACAAAATTATCAATCAGGATGATCCTAATGAGGGGGAAGTTACAAAAGAGAGTGAGATTCTCTCCACATATCCACATAAACAAACCAAAGAAAATGCTGACACAGTTGGAGGATTGGTGGCCAAATTGTTACAAGAGAAAAATAATGCTCAACTAAAATCAACGGAAAAGAAGAGAAGAGCTTCTACTGGAAAACGTAAAACAAAAAGTAGTAACCATAGTAACGGGGAAAATCTATTTAGACCAATTGTTCCTCCTCCAGCAACAATGATGACTCCAGAGAATCACCAGATATATCTGATGCAACTACAACAAATGCAGGCTGTTCAATTGGCCATGATGAACTCTGTTGCCAAGAAAGAATTATTTCATTACCATGGAGATGGCCTAGGCTATCCAGTGTCCCCAAATATGCATATTAACAACAAAAGATTTGATTTTGAACAATTTCAGGAATTCAGAAATTTACCAGCTGGCCTTGATGAGATAAAAAATAGATTTGAATATGCCAGGAAATTTTATGAGAACTATCAAATAGGTCAAGGTCATTTAGCCTACAGGTCACCGAATGGTGTCCTTGACATGTCAAAAGACACGACAACTGATCTTAGCAGATTCTGGAGTAATGACTTTGTTAATCAAAAGACTATGAGAAATAGTCCAGGTCGATTTTCTTCACCAAGCTTGTCGGATGAATTGTCAGATGAAGCTATCGATATGTCTAGTAAAAGATCTTACACTGGAAGTGTAAGTAGTCAGTTGTCAGAGGATACAGTAGAAAGTGAATAGTAACGCAGGGAGTGTAAGTACTGGGTTGTTGAAGGATACAGTAGAAAGTGAATAGTAACACAGGAAGTAAGGGTTGTCAGAGAATCCAGTTATAAGTGATGTTGTATCATTAAAACAGATAATTTACATAAATGGACATTATTTAGGGCAACGAAATTTTGATAACTAAAAATCAGTGTAATTACATATTTAGTATATTTAATTTTCATCTAGAATGTAAGTCTATGGTAATCATTTATTGATGCTCTTTGTCTAGCATCAAAATAGCTTTTAAATAAATACTGATAAACTGAAATTGGAACAGGTCATTTTGCCCCCAAATTAAGCATGTTTGACAACCTTTTTTGTTTGTAAAGGTCAAGTATAACAAAAAAAAATTTGTTGTTATAAATGTTACTTTAAAGGTTCAATCTTATGTAAAAAAAGTTTTCTTGAATTTTTTTGTTGAAATTTTCACTACAGCTATGAAAATAATCCAATACAATTTTTTTTGTTTTTACAAAATAGCAGGGTTAACTTGACAAGTATCAGTATTTAAACAAATGTAATTTTGTTTGTCATATTGTAGTTTTTATTTTTTTTCTTTAATTTTTGTCAAGCCTGGCATTGCCATCAGGTGAAACTTAGGTTTTATTTTTCTGGTGTCGTTGTAGGTGGTGTCGGCGGGGTGTCAAAATGTAAAAGCTTTTGTTAAAGTATTTTGTACTCGATCAAAAAACTAGCCAGGTGAGACATTTAAATCTGTGGAATTCTTGTTTTTTTATTTATAATATTCTTTTAAATTTTCAAATTTTGGTTCATGATTACTGGTTTTTATATGATATTCTGCAATACAGAGTCAGAATCAGACATCCGAGTCTCATTAAAAAACTGACATTATTTTTTATGTTGCCAAGACAATATGTCTATATACACCAAAGAATTTTTGGGGATTTTTGTTCTCCCAATCGCCCATAATCTTATGTGTTCATTTTGTGTGACATGTATTCAGTTATTCTATTTGGCAGTAATAAAATGTATTAAAATGTTCATTTATTTCTATTGGCCATTATGCTATGTGTTCAATTTTTTCTATTGGCTATTATACTATGTGTTCAATTTTTTCTATTGGCCATTATGCTATGTGTTCAATTTTTTCTATTAGCCATTTGGATATGTATTCAAATTTTCTACTTGCCATTATGCTTTGTGTTCAGTTTTTCTATTGGCCATTATGCTATGTGTTCAGTTTTTCTATTGGCCATTTGGATATGTATTCAAATTTTCTATTTGCCATTATACTTTGTGTTCAGTTTTTCTATTGGCCATTATGCTATGTGTTCAGTTTTTCTATTGGCCATTTGGATACTTATTCAAATTTTCAATTTGCCATTATGCTTTGTGTTCAGTTTTTCTATTTGCCATTTAGATATGTATTCAATTTTTCTATTTGCCATTATGCTTTGTGTTCAGTTTTTCTATTGGCCATAATGCTATGTGTTGAGTTTTTCGATTGGCTATGTGTTTTCCAATGACAGAGAATTCCATTGTACGTGATTTACACTTTTTATGTGACTTACAGCATTCCGACAGCATTGTTGTCACTCTGAAAGTTTAACATTATTTATCTGTTTGTAATATAGTGTCATCGTGTGTATATATATTTTAAAATCTTACTTTACAATCTATTTTGTATTACGTTTGTTTCCTTTTTTTATAATTAGATCTCAGTCACAAATAATTGTCTCAATATTTTGTTGTACAATTTTATAATTTTTTTTGTAAGTTTTTATTTAATTTTGATATATTCAATTTATTCATCCATCTCAAGGAGATAATAATATTCATCTTTCATTCACATGTTCATTAAATGCAGCGAGTTTCTTTCTTATCGAAACATATATGAATGTATTTTCACAATATTCCATTAAAAATGTCATTTTTTATTATTTTTTATTTTATTTTATTTTCTTTTTTGACATTAACAGAGTGAAATATTTTATAAAAAGGTTCCGTTTCATATTATCATTGTTTTTTTTTCACAAAGACTATCATTTATATATGAACTATTTGTTTCAATTTCATTTTCCTAGTCATTCTTGTAAGATCTTAAAAGTTTCCTTTTCAAACTTTTTTTTTCCAATCATAATTTAAATTAGTTTGTTCAACTTTCATAATAAACAATTAGATAGCATTTTATCTGACTGTAATTAAAAAATTCCTCTTATCACATGGATTAATGATTAATAAATATTATTAAGACAGAATTATGTATTTACTAATGGATAAATAGAGCACCTGCCAATTATCCATTTGTTAGTGGTTTAGCTGGACAAATTATCTTTTTTTTGTAACGAAACAGTAAACTCTGACTGGACAAGTTGTGGCAGTAAATCTAGGTTTAACTGTATTTTTCACAATTTATCAAACTAAACCCTTTAACTTGTTTAATATTATTACAATTTTAACGGCATATACAACTGAATAAGTAAAAATTAAAACTTTGCTTTGTTTTAAAAATATAAAAGTTTTTGTCTTGCATGGTAACATGAGGTCACTTAAACCAATTCTTCCAAACAAAACAAACAGAAAAGTTTTGATCAATGAAAATGCTTGAAACAAAGGATTATTATATTCAAAGAACAAGTTGAAAAAAAATCTACAAAATACAACAAGTCTGAGTGAAAAATATTTTAGCCTTAATTTCAAATATAACCTTTGTGACACCTTTATATACTGTTTTGTTTGTATGTAATTAAACTATGCAATTTTTTATATTTCAAAGTACATGGTTGTTTAATATGGATGATAAATATGTTGTGTAAATAATTATTAATTTGTTAAATTTTGTCATGACTGTCTTTGTCTCATATCAACATTCTGCATTCCATACATAACATGGCTATTTAGTAAATTGGTCATAATGTAACCTATTATTTGATTGGTCATAATGTAACTTATTGTTTGATTGGTTTTAATGTAAAGTATTACTTGATTGGTTATAATGTAACCCTTTATTTGATTGGTTATAATGGATCCTTTTATTTAATTGGTTATAATGGAACCTTTTATTTAATTGGTTATAGTGTAAACTATTATTTGATTGGTTTTAAGGTAACCCTTTCTTTATTTGGTTATAATGTAACCTATTATTTGATTGGTTATAATGTAACCTTTTACCTCTCTTCTATTGGTTACAATATGATTATCGTTTTCAAGTGGTCATTGTTTATCTCTCATTTCATTGGTTGTAAAACATATTTTTCTACAAATTTACAAGTTCATATAATTTTTAACAATTTTAGAGTTTTTTTTTTAAATTAAGGGCAGCATGTTTTATGTGTACATATGAAAAGAGACACAGGTAATAGTCTGAATGATATTGCAGAGTGTTTGAATATACACAGGAGGAGATGAGAAAGGATTGTATTTTTGTGTTAAGTTTTGTTTTAAGAGCGATAAGTTTTGCACAGTGAAAGTCCACAGATTCAAGTTCGTTTACATGCTTCCAATTATTTTATGTACATATTGCAGGGCAGCAATGCTTGTATTTGCAAGGACAGCAAGTGATTGAATGTTCATTGAAGTGTGATATGACTTATACATTTATCTTGGTTTCTAATGTATGCATGACAAGACAGCAGCAAGATTTATGGTAAAGGTAAAAATTTAGGTCTAAAGGTAAGGCCAGTGAGTGGATATGTGGCTGTACCAGATGTGAAATGTCCATGGAACAGGGCAACAGTCATTGAAGTGTGTATGGGAAAGAGGTGTAACATATCCATGTGTATGAGATAGGTCAGTACAATTGTAGTGTGCATGATATGGGGCAGTAGAATTGTAGTGTGCATTTGAAAATGCAGTACAATTATAGTTAAATGATACAGGAAAGTACGATTGTAGTGTGCATGTGATACAGGGCAGTACAATTGTAGTGTGCATTATACAGGGCAGTGCAGTTGTAGTGTGCATGATATGGGGCAGTACAATTGTAGTGTGCATGATATGAGGCTGTACAGTTGTAGTGTGCATGATCCAGGGCAGTACAATTGTGTTCATGATATTGGGCAGTATAATTGTAGTGTGCATGATATGGGGCAGTATAATTGTAGTGTGCATGTGTGTGCATGATATGGGGCAGTATAATTGTAGTGTACCTGATATGGGGCGGTACAGTTGTAGTGTGCATTGGACAGGGCAGTAAGCATTTAAGTATGCATGAGAAATGCCAGCAGTTGAATGTTTAATTAAAATAAATACCGTTATTTGATACAACTAAAATTACGTTTGATGAGAAAAATTGTGGTTGTAATTATTACAATTCCTTTAATTGTACATATGTAAATTTATACTTTTGCATTTCATTTTACTTTCTTTTTCATATTTTGTAATATATTAACTTTGAAACATGGCTGATTGGTCACTTACAGACCATGCCACCTGTTAATGCCTAGGTTAATTATTTCATGGACCATATCACCTGTTAATACCTAAGTTAATTATGTTATGGACCATACTGCCTGTTAATGCCTAGGTAAATGATGTATGGACCATATCAACTTTAATGCCTAGGTAAATTATGTTATGGACCATATCAACTTTAATGCCTAGGTAAATTATGTTATGGACCATATCACCTGTTAATGCCTAAGTTAATTTTGCTGTGGACCATATCAACTGTTAATACTTAGGTTAATTTTGCTGTGGACCATATCAACTGTTAATACCTAGGTTTATTATGTTATGGACCATATCACCTGTCTAGGTTAATTATGCTATGGGCCATATCACCTGCCTAGGTAGTCATAATCTTACTATGATCTTAATCCTTGAATTGTGAAATTTTAGATTCTGAAGTCAATATAGGTAGAAAAATAGTCATTAGTTAAAAAAAACTTAGTTTAACCATTTTGTTTATTTATTTGTATTTAATTAATGATTTGCATATTTAAGGCTCAAAATGAAGTAAGTTTACTTTTACTTACATTTTTTTTTTGTTTTTATTTTTTTGAGTGATGAATAATACTAGTATCTGAAGAATTCTTTGAGACATAGTTACTATATTATAGGGTTATGACAGGAAATCTTGTGCCATATATTTATTATACTTTTACTATTTAATTAGAAGGCTTTGCATTAGTGGTCAAAAATGTCCACATAACTCGGGACAGATCCTAGAAAGATTGTCTACTTACTTTCTCCAGGCACTCTGGTTTCCTCAGTCACCCAATAACTGACTGCCTTGATTTAAATGAAAGAATCTTGACTTGGGCTCAAAACACTTTTTATTTGGAACATTTGAGATCTGGGTTTAACTCTTTCTATGTTGGAAGCAGCAGTAAAAACCTCGCATTGAACCTTTGGATAACAACAGCTTGGTAAAACAATTCTGTTAAATGTAGTCTATATAAAAATATTTTACAATGATACATAAGTCTTCAGGTTCAGGGTTATTTAAAATTATACTTATCAATGCACTAAGTTCACTAGGTTGAAGGTCATCTAGAGTTACATTTATCATTGTACTAAGGTCACCAGGCTCAAGGTCATCTAGAGTTACATTTATCATTGTACTAAGGTCACCAGGTTCAAGGTCATCTGGTGTTATATTTATATCATTGTACTAAGGTCACCAAGCTCAAGGCCATCTTGCATTACATTTATTATTGTACTAAGGTCACCAGGTTCAAGGTCATCTGAAGTTATATTTATTGTTTATGTATAATATTCATACTCACCAAGCTCAAGGCCATCTTGCGTTACATTTATCATTGTACTTAGGTCACCGGGTTCAAGGTCATCTGAAGTTATATTTATTATGTATAATATCCATACTACTGGCCAAAATGCTTCTGGTTTTTCTGGATCAGAAACGAGTATTACACAAAAATGGACAATCCTTAATAAAAATTATGACTATTGTTAAAAATGAATCCAAATGTTCCAGGTGAGCTTTACAGGCCTTATTTTGCCTTGTATTCAAGGTCTTATTTGTTCAAAGCTCTGATATTCTGAACTTTTTTTAGGGGACTCGGGTTACTCAGACTACTTGTGCAGTTTACAATATCAAAGTTTTGAACCAGAAGACTGGTGGGTAGCTCAGAACTTTCAACAACTGGACTCGCTGACGACAGTTCAGAAGAGAGAATGTAGATTTAATTATGTTGTTTTAACCAGCACATCGTCTTCCTTGTTGTGTATCTCAATTAATTATGTTTTGTTTTTATCTAATGTATTAATATAATTTATTGTAAATATTTAATTAAGAATTTTCAACTCTTTAGACCATTAAAGATATCATCTTTTAAAAACAAGTGTATCAACGTTTTAGAAGTGAACCTTATACTGTCCAACAATTTATTTTATTTTTTGACAAAATGTTCCAGTTTTCTTCAAATTACATTAATATTGTTATCCACAAATTTCATTGTCAACCTATGTCATAATATTACATGTTACGTTTATTTACCGACGCCTGTTTTTGTGCGTTTGAACTTTTTCTTTCCTAAACTTAAAGAACCAGTTTTTATTTTTATTTTATTTTATTTTTTTAATTTTATTTATTTATTTAGTTTTGTGAATTACGGAGTCCGACCTTTTTGTGTGGGAAGCTTTATAAAATTTCCTTCTAAAACATCAATTATCTTATGGATATACAAGTAAATTGTGAATATCATATAATTTAAATACTTGTGAAAAAAGTACTCACAAAATTAAAATACTCGCAAAAGAGTTATAAATAGGTTGTGATTATAATATGTACAATGTTTACAGGTGTTCTGTTCAAAACTCAACAATTCAGGATTAATATTTTATGTAATTTGATGAAAATTTAAGCCCACAAGTTTACCTTTCTGAACTTGTTTAATGTAAATCACTTGAAATTAAGGCCAACTTTAAATTTGTATTATCACACTGACTGTATACCTCATTACCCACTCAGCTTTAAATGGTATCTTCTGTAGTAATTAAAAATTAACACCCCCCCCAGATTCTAAATGGTATCTCCTTATTTTCATTTTAAAATGGATCTCAAAGTTAACATAGTTTGTATGAATGAATTTGATTGGTTCATGGTTGTAAATGGCAGGTTATGGTTGGTTAAGATTTCAACTTACGCTTTATTCATCCATTTTCATTGGTTGCATTTTTGTTACATCATCAAATCATTCAAATCACCATTATTGTTATATATTTAAAAATACATCATCAAAAATTGTTTATATACAAAGTTAATTTTCTACAATTTTAAAATTATTTTTTAATTGCAAAAGCTATATTTGTTACAAAGTTGCCATGTCAAGAAATTTGATCTGCAGTTTTGTTTTTTTTTTCTTTAAAACTGCAGCTGTGCAATATTTGTCAGAAATAAATTTTTTTGAATTGATTTTATCGTTATTATTTTGTAAATTTTTTAAAACTAGTCATAACTGATTTAAATAAAAAGTTTGCAATATTACAAGTTCAAGACAAAATAAGAAACGGAAGTTTAAACCAATGATCTCTAGAGCAGCTGTTTCAAGGTCAGCCAATGATCTCTGGAGCAGCTGTTTCAAGGTCAGCCAATGATCTCTGGAGCAGCTGTTTCAAGGTCAGCCAATGATCTCTGGAGCAGCTGTTTCAAGGTCAGCCAATGATCTCTGGAGCAGCTGTTTCAAGATCAGCCAATGATCTCTGGAGCAGCTGTTTCAAGGTCAGCCAATGATCTCTAGAGCAGCTGTTTCAAGGTCAGCCAATGATCTCTGGAGCAGCTGTTTCAAGGTCAGCCAATGATCTCTAGAGCAGCTGTTTCAAGGTCAGCCAATGATCTCTGGAGCAGCTGTTTCAAGGTCAGAACACAGGATTTAAACTAAAGACAACAACCATTATAAATGATTAGCCCAAGGTCATAACATGTAACAAACAGGAATTTTAACCTTGTTAGCAGTGTAACATGCTCAGGCCAAAGCCATATAAAATAGGATTAGAACCCATGACTTCATAAACAGTGGTGAATACTCTAACAACCTTTATGAAACAATTTGAACTTATGACCTTTAATTCAGCATGACCTCTGAATCAAAGTTACGTCAAAAATTATACAATTTGAATTAATGACCTGGATCAGTGTGATGTCAAAGGTCACATAATTAGAACCAATAACCTCTGGATTAGTGTAGCATGTCAAAGGTCACAATTTGAACCTATGACCTAGATCAGAGTAATATGTCAAAGGTCACATAATTTGGAACCCATGACCTGGATCAGTGTGACATGTAGTGCACATGAATTGGAACCTATGACCTCTGGATCAGTGTGGCATGTCAAAGGTCACAATTTGAACCCATTGCCTGGATCATTGTGGCATGTCAAAGGTCACAATTTAAACCCATGACCTGGATCAGTGTGGCATGTCAAAGGTCACAATTTAAACCCATGACCTGGATCAGTGTGGCATGTCAAAGGTCACAATTTGAACTAATAACCTCGTGATAAGTGTGGCATGTTAAAGGTCACAATTTGAACCCATGACCTGGATCAGTGTGGCATGTCAAAGGTCACAATTTGAACCAATAACCTTGTGATAAGTGTGGCATGTTAAAGGTCACAATTTGAACCAATAACCTTGTGATAAGTGTGGCATGTTAAAGGTCACAATTTGAACCCATGACCTGGATCAGTGTGGCATGTCAAAGGTCACAATTTGAACCAATAACCTTGTGATAATTGTGGCGTGTTAAAGGTCACAATTTGAACCCATGACCTGGATCAGTGTGGCATGTCAAAGGTCACAATTTGAACCAAAAACCTTGTGATAAGTGTGGCGTGTTAAAGGTCACAATTTGAACCCATGACCTGGATCAGTGTGGCATGTCAAAGGTCACAATTTGAACCAATAACCTTGTGATAAGTGTGGCATGTCAAAGGTCACAATTTGAACCCATGACCTGGATCAGTGGGACATGTCAAGGGCACATAAATTGGAACCTATGACCTCTGGATCAGTGTGGCATGTCAAAGGTCAGAAATTGAACCCATGACCTGGATCAGTGTAGCATATCAAAGGTCACAATTGGAACCCATGACCTTGATCAGTGTGGGATGTCAAAGGTCACAATTTGAACCCACTGAACTAGATCAGTGTAGCATATCAAAGGTCACAATTGGAACTTATGTCCTCTGGATCAGTGTGGCAAGTCAAAGGTAACAACTTCAACCTTTGATTTAGATCAGTGAGACGGGTCTTGCAATTTCAAACTTATGACCTGGATCATTGACAAGTCAAAGGTCAAACATTTTGAAACCCAAGTTTCCTATATCAGTGTGACATGTCAAAGGTCATACAATTTGAACTTAAGACCTATGGATCTATATGACATATCAAAGGAAAAAAATATGAACCTATTATATTGAACAGTGATGCATGTCAGAGGTCACACAATTTAAAGCTATGACCTCTAAATTAGTGTGAGATGTTAAAGGTCACAAAATTCAATCAATGACTTCTGAGCACAGAAAACTGAAGATCACTACAGCTGTAGAATTTGTCCAAATTAAAAAAAATAATAATAAATAAATAAATAAAAAAGATAACAAGTCAATTTTCCCTTTGTTTATTAAATACTGTTAAAAATATTAATAACCTTGGATAGAAGGACAAATTGTATATAGGAATGTTAACAGAAGTGCATACAAAGTAATATGTGTATATATTTGAACAGGTACTGTCTGATATATGATAAGTGGTATTTAGTGGAATTGTAAATCATTTGACTATCTGTATAACTATGATTAATTTACTTGTCCTTCTACCAGAGTTGTAAATGATTTGTTAATTACAATTTATCACAGTCATCTACAAACTAACAATTTACCCTGTCATCCCCTATAACAATGGAATAATCTAATCTAGACCATACCATGTCTACAGGAATGATGGGTTTACAAAAATCTTTTCAGCATCACACACATAATCACGTTCTTACACACACACAATATTAAAAGAAACAAAAGAAAATTACAGAAAAAATAAACATAAAACATTATGTGTTTATTTACATTTTATTAACAATTTAACTGAATTTAACGATAAATAATTTCTAACTATAGAACAGCGAAGTAAATAAAGAACTGCTAGAGATAAAAAATGTCAGAATATAGCAAGCACATTGTTGATATATACAACTATTTTTACAATTTAGCTAAGCTCATGTTGCTAATTACAACTGTCAGAACATGATTGCCAGAAAGTCAAATATTCAGAATTTAGGGATCATGTGGTTGTTAAGTTAAAAATTGTCAGAATTAGGCTACCATGTGGTTGCTAGGGACAATATTCAGAAATTAGTAAACATATGGTTGCTAGGGACAACAATATTCAGAAATTAGCTACCATAGTTGCTAGGGACAACAATAGTTGCTAGGAACAACAATATTCGGAAATCAGTTACCATATGGTTGCTAGGGACAATACTATTCAGAAATCGGTTACCATATGGTTGCTAGGGACAACACTATTCCGAATTCAGTTACCATATGGTTGCTAGGGACAATAATATTCAGAAATTAGCTACCACATGGTTTCTAGGAAGAATTTATGTAACGTGATTGGCAAGGACATTAACTATCCGAATGTTGCAAACTTTTGGTTATATATGACAACATTTATCAGAGTTAGGCAATCACATGGTTGCTAGGAAAATAACCTATGAATTTAGGAAGTAAGTACTTAACAATAATAAAGTCACTGTAAGCCAAAAATTGTCTTTTAGGAAGTCTGTTAGGTTATTAAATGAGGCTTCTTGTTATTCCATTCATTCATGACCATTAAAAAAAATGGATTAGTTGAATTACAATAAAGTTATAAAGCATGATAATGTGAACACAAATTGTAATCAAAGCACTGAAGGTACACACAGACTCAGTAAAACAAATCTTGATTCCTCAAATTAATCCATAAACTTCTCTAATTAAGTGAAACATCATTTACATTTAAATTATTCCAATTTTCTTTTACATCACTACATCTAAGTACATGTGTACTTAATTTAAACCTCAATACATATACATGTGTATGTAAATGGACATTATGTACAAAGTGTTACTTTTATGCACATAAATTAACAATACCCTATATAAATTAACCAGGGCATTGCAGAAACACTTTTGCACTAATAGTTAGCAATTTATTGATAAATATTATAAGTTTAATAAATTCTTAATGTGAAACCAGTTTTCATTTCATTCAGATTTTGTAAATTCTATGAATACTGCTACCTACAAATTCATATATGAACTAATATATTTACAGAAATAATTAAAATTTTACACCTTTATGAAATCACCATAACCAAAATAAATAAATTAATAAATACTGATCTAAATAAAACAACAGAAATCAATATATAACGATAACAATATATACAGGATTTTTGATTGATCTTGATGTCCCTTTAAAGCTGCATTAAGTTTCTCAATTTTCTGATTTTTTTTTGATTTTCTAAAAATACATTTCCTAAAAAATAGATAACTTCCAATCACAATCCATAAGATTCATTTTCTGAAATTTCATTTCTATTAGCTGTAAATAAACGGAATCCTCTAACAGGTTGGTCAATGTGTAACAATGATAAATATTTGCTTGGAGCATGTGCATGGATGTATGGAAATTCCAATGAATCAAACCTAAAAAATTGTATGAATTGTCCGTCATTAATATCCAAATGTATTCGCAATGGTGTTACATAACCCTTACTAAGGCACAAATGACAAATTCATTGAAGTTCTATGTTTAATTTATCGTATTTCACTGTTTTGTAACTTGTAATTAAATGACCCAGTTTTTTATGACGTAACCTTGTTCTAATATTAGATCCCACAGGCTGCATCTCGCTGGGAAATTATTGATATTTCTGTGTTTATTCGAGATTTTATCGTTGAACCAAATGTAAAATTGTTCATTAGGATCATCATTAATTAGATCAGCACTGTTTTTTAATTTTTTCCTAGGAAAACTTAATGCAGCTTTAAAAAAACTGCTGCAAAGATTCACACACCCAAACATTCTACCGGGCCCCCAGTTTCAATTAATTACTCAACTGAGTGTATACTCAATTCAAATATTCCCATTTTCCTCTCATCAATATATTTGAAAAAATTAAGTTTTATGATACAATGTTTTGTTTTGTTCAACAAACTTACACTAAACAATCTAAATAAAACAGTAGATATTCAACTTGAACTGTGAAATGTCTTAAATATTGACATTGTAATATTCCCTAATCTGAGTAGAGTGTACACTTAATTGAGTCAATGATTTTGAAACTGGGGCTAGGTGTTCTTGCTCCCACACACTCCAAAAGCCTATTAACCCTATATTTAAAATGGTTTAGTTCATATCTAAAATCTATAGACCATACCACTATGAATCTCTGGATTTACAGGACAGGTCTATAATCCTATTTACACAACAAAAACCAACAATAATATAAATACATACATTTTGTTTTAACAAATTGAAAAGTAAAATCACAAATTTATCATTCTAACATTAAACAAAATGAACACATCAATAGAACTTGTGTAATGAGCAGAAATAATTGACTTGTTGTGAATTTACCATTTAACCAACAAACCCATTCTTATGTAACAATAACAACAATGTAAGTACGTAAGTGTGACAGTATCAAAAATATATCGGCCAAATTGTAAATTTTGATGATATCTTCCATGAAAATTATTGATGTTCTGTGGGGCCTCTGTGGCCGAGTGGTCTACGCACTTAAAGATCACAATGCCTCTCACCACCTGGGTTTAAATCCCACTCGGGACAGATCCTAGTGTGAGAAGTGGTTTTCTCCGGGCACTCTGGTTTCCTCCACCATCCCAGAACTGACCGCCTGGAAATAAGTGAAAGAATCTTGTCTCAGGCATAAAACACCATTACTCCACTCCATTCTACTCCTTGATGTTCTTTATCTCACTGTTTATGTCTGGAAGATATCTGAAAACTGTACCTCCATCTTGTCTTTGATGTGGTTCTTTATGACAAAACAATTGTAGCGGACCAAGCTTGATAGTTGGCCAGGTAGCTTAGTCAGTAGAGCGTCCAGATAGTATTGAGAAGGACCAAGGTTTGAGTCCTGGTTTGGCCGCTGCATTTTTCTCTTTCCTGTTACACAATAAATCTGTACCTAATACAGAAGATATGATTTAGCTAAAGATCAAACCAACTTCTGATGGATTGGGAAAACACAGAATATAAGTCTATGGGAAAATGTATAATATCCCAGCCATATCTGTGGTCAGGAAAACAAAGAGTCTTTGAAAATGGATAAAATCCCAGCCATATATGTGGTCAGGAAAACAATGAATATAAGACTATGGAAAAAATGGATAATATCCCAGCCATATATATGGTAGGGAAAACAAAGTTTAGTGAATATGGATAATATAACAGTGATTTATGTGGTGGTCAACAAAAAAATCATCATATTCCATATAGTAATTTAAGCAGAACAAATTTTGGTGATTTTGACAAGTCAGCTGAAAATTGTAGCATATTGATTTTGGTGATCTAAAACAATTTACACATTATTGACTGGAAAAAACAAACCTTCATCATTTTCATTTTAGTGATGTTAATAAAACTGCCAAAATACACCAAAATTTGCACACCACAAAAATAACCTGCTATATGATATATGCTAGAAATGAGGTAGAACAAACAATAGGCTAAAAATTAACAACAAATAGCACCAAAAAGTAGTTAAATCTAAAAAATAAATCATTGTACATTTTTTCATTTTTAGCTCTAAGTAGCGTTTGTCTTTTTTTTATTCATTATTTATTTATTTATTTATTTTTATTTTATTTTCATTTTTTTTACAGTAGCTCAATAGCAAGAAAAGCTGACTTAAAGATGCTTATAAAAAAAAACTTATTATAAAACATTAAAGTAGGTAAGGCCAAAGATCAGGGTGGGGGCCAAAGATTAGGGTGGGGCCAAAAAAACAGGGTGGGGCCAAAAATCAGGGTGGATGGATAAAAAAAAAAAAAAAAAAAAAAAAGAACACAATTTTATAAAAGTTTTAAGACTACTGTTTAGCACCATTTTTATTTGTAGAGGACCTATGTCAAACGAGAAAAGAAATACAGTAAAACTTCGATCGCTCGAACGTCATTACCTCGAATACGCTGGATAACTCAAAGTCATCTGTTGGTCCCAACCAATTTCCTATAATATTCTATATAAATTAACCTTGATGGCTCGAACTTCATTCACTCGAATACCCCCGCTCCCTCTAACAATAAATATTTTTCAAAAGTGAAAATTCAACTTCTTTTGCTGGAATACAATTTTTGTCAGAACATGTAGTCCACGTCATCGTAAACAAAACACAAGCTGAAGCCATATTACAGATTTCTTCAAAAGTAATAGAGTGGATTGAAACATTTAGTCTAGACAGTTACCTAAAATTAATTAACTACGGTAATTAGTTATCAATATACCTAATGAGAGAGTGTCGATATACTCAGTTCTTTTAATCTTTTAATCCGATTACGACATGCAGGAGTGTTGGACCAGTATTGTTAAACACCTCAGTCGCTCATGCGTGAAGATTGTTTATCAGGATTCTGTAATTTACATGTCCTTGGAGTATGTATAGTAATGTGTATTATTGCATTTCCTGTGATTAAAAAGACCGATAATGATTGTGCTTTGAATTGTTTTTCTTTATATTTTGCCTCCTTAAGTATTACACGTGCAACTTGAATGAAGTAAGTTTTATTTTGTATCATGATGTTGAAATTAAAATAGAGTGCCATACTCTAGCCCGTAGCCATATAACATCATACGGCAGATTGCAGGTCAACATTTAAGTTGAAATGAATTTTGTATTTTTAATTGGAACATTTCATTCTCTTTGATCTTTTAAAAAATCTTTCGTGATAAATAATGGAATTTTAATTCGTACATTTCGTTGTTTGACCTTTTACTTCATTTACATGTATAACAAATTTTAAGATTCTTTGACCATGGACAAACATGGTAACCTGAACCTCCGATTGCTTGAACCCCCCGATGGCTTGAATATTTAGTTGAAGTCCCTTGGACTTCGGGTCATCGAAGTTTTACTGTAGTTATCCCTTAATTTCCTTTCTGACAAAATGCTTATAAAAAACTTATAATCAAAACATTAGAGTGAGAAGGTAAAAAATCAGGGTGAGGCCAAAAATCAGGGTGGATGGATAAAAAAAAAAATTAAAAAGTTTAAAAATTACTGTTGAGCACCAAGGTGGTATTTGTTGAGGATCTATGTCAAATTATCACCCTGCCACTTTTCTGTAAAACTTTATTTAAAGAAGTACATTACTATCTCATGACTAGAGAATGTTGTCTACTGTAATCCTGTTCATCTGTTAAGCAAATAAAGGAATATTAAAATATTTCACACAGTGGGTAGAAAAATCGACTAGAGTTATTTCCCTTTAATATCAAAATGCTAGCAGTGAATCATAATGATCAAATGACTAGAGTTATTTCCCTTTGATACATGCACTTAAATCTCTTAACCAGATCAAGCATAAACTTAAATACATGTATGTATAAATGTCTACAGTCTACAGTCCGAAAAATCCCAAGTCTCTGGCTTTAAAAAAGCATTCCTCAGTCAGGGCCATGTCATTTAATTATTCCAGAAAGTAAATCATAAGATTTTCACTTCCCAAAATCATCATTAAATGCAAATCATAAAAAGCATTCATGTCACAAAATCATCATGAAATGGAAAACATAAAAACATTCATGTCACGAAATCATCATGAAAAGGAAATCATAAAAACATTCATGTCACGAAATCATCATGAAATGGAATCACAAAAACATTCATGTCATGAAAGCATCATGAAATGGAATCACAAAACATTCATGTCACAAAATCATCATGAAATGGAAATCATGAAAACATTTCATGTCACAAAATCATCATGAAATAGAAATCATAAAAATTTTCATGTCACAAAATCATCATGAAATGGAAATCATAAAAACTTTCATGTCACAAAATCATCATGAAATGGAAATCATAAAAACCTTCATGTCACAAAATCATCATGAAATGGAAATCATAAAAACTTTCATGTCACAAAATCATCATGAAATGGAAATCATAAAAACTTTCATGTCACAAAATCATCATGAAATAAAATTCACGTAAAAGAGCTTATGGTTGCTATTCCCGATAGAAGCAATAAATTGATTTTTGAAAAATTCAGGGCATTTGACAAGAAACTGTGAATTAAAAATTCAGTTTACTAATTAAACTAAATGGTATATGTAAAATGACAGAAAACACATTTCATGAAAATTTACACAACCAGTATTCTGTTACGTGGGTATTAGTGTTTGTGATTTTTGTGGTCACCATTTGATCACAGAAAAAAAAAATGATTTCCAACTTTTGCCTTACACCATCAGTTGACACAGCAAGAGTTTACGTCTTAATAAAACTACATAAGAATTTACCAGTCAATATTTAAATCACACATCATTCAATCATTCACAACTTTCAGCAGTTATACACACTTACTTAAAATATAAACCAATGAGAACTATCATCACAGAAAATGCATGGTTTTAACCAATCAAAAACATGATCACAGAAGTTTCCACAAATCAACCAATGAAATCTTTTCATACATGGAATTGCTAAGAATGTAACAAAGGCTTTCATTGGATTTTGACTCTGTATGTATATATTTCCATTGGATTAAGTTTTAAAGATGCTGATGGTTCTAATTCTTCATTGTCATGTAGAAGTGACAATGAAGTTTCAGTCACTGTCTGAATTTTTACATCTTTAAACAAGTCTTGTAAAACAACCTAAAAGAAAAAAAATAAAATTATGAAGCTGTTCATAAATCATCAAAGAAATGAAAGTACTGAAACTCTAAATAGATCAAACATATGACTCAGTATGTACATAATGGACAAGTTGACTCAGTACCTGTATAGAGGAAAAGTTGACTTGGAACTTGTATAATGACAGGATGACTCAGAACCTGCTTAAAGGACAAGTTGACTCAGAATCTGTTTAATGATCAAGTTGACTCAGTACGGGTAGAATGGACAAGTTGACTCAGAACGGGTAGAATGGACAAGTTGACTCAGAACTGTTTAATGGACAAGTTGACTCAGTACCCATTTAATGGTCAAGTTGACTCAGTACCTGTACAATGGACAAGTTGACTCAAAACATTTTAATGGACAAGTTGACTCAGAACTGTTTAATGGACAACTTGACTCAGTACTGTTTAATGGACAAGTTGACTCAGAACCTGTAGAATGGACAAGTTGACTCAGTACCCATTATATGGACAAGTTGACTCAGTACTGGTTAATGGACAAGTTGACTCAGTACTGGTTAATGGACAAGTTGACTTGGAACTGGTTAAAGGACAAGTTGACTCGAAACTGGTTAATGGACAAGTTGACTCAGTACTGGTTAATGGACAAGTTGACTCGGAACTTGATCACTTACCTTTCCCTCGGAAGCCTTACAAAATAATCCTTGATTTGGAAATCCACAATCAATGCCTAGATGATGTAATAACAGAGCTGACTCGTCTCGTGGAATGTATTTCACCTCTTTATTATCATCTTTGTTTTGTAGCGTTCGTAAATTCAGGAGGTGAATGTCACATGGCAATGGTTTTGACAACGGTGAAAATAGCGGTGAAACTGAAATACTTCCTGCTCTGTCACTCTGCGGAATCACAAATAATGGATGAACCAAATGTAGGTATGTCATATGACTTTGTAATGAAGGATATCCATTCATTTTATCTTTAGGCTAAAAACAGACCAAAAAATAACAAAAATCAAACGTAACAAATGTTAAAGTAGCTCTCCTGCATGTAAAGTCACATGAGGCCTGTGGACCTTAAATTGCAATTCCAAAAATCCATATTTAATAAAATTACCTCAAAAAGCTTATAATTCATATACTGCTACTTAAAAATAATTGCAATACAATTTAATTAAAACTTAAGTGAGCTCCAAATAGAGCAACAGTGCATTGTTTATTCAATTTTGTCATAAATACAATTTACTTGAGTTAAGTTAATAATGACATTTAATGTCCCAGTCAAGAATATTTCACTTTTATCAAGACGTCGCCGGCTATACACAAAAGTGCAAAAATTTTGCCTGTGTGTTACGCTGATGACATTATAAGCAGGGTTCTTTAATGTGCCATGCCTACTGTGACATAGGACCTTGTTAACTTTAAGTTCCAATCTGAAAGAACTGTGACTTTTATTTCGTAATGCTGCGTGCAAGAAGTCACTACCCACTTTTAAATTTTGGGTAAGACCTGGTTGGGGTTGGGGTTTGAACCCACAACCTCTAACTCATGGTGCGAGCACTCTACCAACTGAGCTACCGCAGTAGTATAATTAACTTGAAAATCTATGTATTACAAAATATTCTAACCATGACCAAAGAAAGATAACTCTAGCATATAGAGGGTAATAATTCCATAGTACTATTAAAAGTTTGCTTAAGTTGTATTGGGTTAATAATGTTTTACGTCATAATGAAGATTCTTTCATTATATTGAGGCAGTTGGTTCAGAATTTGAGGAGGAAACTGGAGAAATTAAAGAAACAACCAACGTCAGGCAAGCAAACTAACAAACTTTATCGTTCTAGGATCTGTCACAGTGAAATTAGCGCCTAAGTGATCTATGATCTGTGAACTAGGATCTGTCACAGTGAAATTAGCGCCTAAGTGATCTATGATCTGTGAACTAGGATCTGTCACAGTGAAATTAGCGCCTAAGTGATCTATGATCTGTGAACTAGGATCTGTCACAGTGGGATTAGTGCCTAAGTGATCTATGATCTGTGAACTAGGATCTGTCACAGTGGGATTAGCGCCTAAGTGATCTATGATCTGTGAACTAGGATCTGTCACAGTGGGATTAGCACCTAAATGATCTATGATCTGTGAACTAGGATCTGCCACAGTGGGATTAGCGCCTTAGTGATCTATGATCTGTGAACTAGGATCTGTCACATTGGGATTAGCGCCTGAGTGATCTATGATCTGTGAACTAGGATCTGTCACAGTGGGATTAGCGCCTAAGTGATCTATGATCTGTGAACTAGGATCTGTCACAGTTGGATTAGCCCCTAAGTGATCTATGATCTGTGAACTAGGATCTGCCTCAGTTGGATTAGCGCCTAAGTAATCTATGATCTGTGAACTAGGATCTGTCACAGTGGCATTAGCGCCTAAGTGATCTATGATCTGTGATACCACAGAAATCAAATAAACCAAAAACAAAAAAGGACCTTGACATATTATTATTATCATTGATTATTGTTTAAGTTTGGTCATCAAAAACAACAAATCAAAAATTAAAATTCTGATCTGACTCAAATATCTTGAACAGTGGCACACAGTTAATAATTTATTCATGTTGCCATAGTAACAAAATTAACACAAAACTTTATTCGATCAACACAGCTTACCTGCACATCATTTATGTCAAAATTAACAAAACAAAAAAAAAAAAAAAAAAAAAAAAACTTTAACAATTATAATTACATTTTATAAATAATTTTATAAGTAGTCAGTTCTCTATAATATTAGTATCATGCACAAAATGGTTACCATGACATCAGCATCACTAATGAAATGGTTACCATAGCAAAATCAGCATTACAGGCACTGGCCTTGTATTTTTCTAGTAACTATATGAATAAGTTTCTAAACCACCCTATAAATTCATGAAGGCCCTGGATGGTCACCTGAAAATGATGTACACTCAGCTTGATTTGGGCAAACTGAACTTCTATTTTTAAGAGATTTCCTATTATCTGACATAGTTACCTACTTATTGACCCAACATGGCCATTGTATGAGATTTAGCTAGCTTTTTCAAGAAGATCATTCTGAGCAAGTTTGATGTAAATTGGACTAAGTTAGGGGTTCAGGAGTGTTAACAAAGTTTTTCTGTAATTTGACCTTGTGACCTAATTACTGACCCAATATGGCCATACTCGAACTTGTGCTTGGTTTTGTTAAGAGATCATTCCGAGCAAGTATGATGAAGATTGGGCAAAAATAAGGGCTTCAAAAGTGTTAACGTTTTTCTATTATTTGACCTAGTGACCTATTTATTGACCAAAAATAGCCCATATACAAACTTGGGCTTGCTTTTGTCAAGAGGATCATTCTGAGCAAGTATGATGAAGATTGGTCTAAAATTGAGCCCTCAGATGTGTTAAAAAGGTTTTTCTATAATTTGACCTGGTGAACTACTTACTGACCCATCATGACCCATATACAAAGATGATGTAGCTTTTGTCAGGAGGAACATTCTGAGCAAGTTTGATTTAGAATGGACTAAAATTTGAGCCTCTGGAGTGTAAACAATGATGCACTATGCACAATGCAGGACAGACAATGACCCATCACAATAGCTCACTTGAGCACTTTGTGCTCAGGTGAGCTAATAAAATGCTGTGTGTTCTGACCTACCCAATATGTTTGGGACAAGAATAACCAAGAGATTTTTAACCCTTATTCAAAAAATATATCAGAAAACCTTCTCTACATCACTGAATGACCACTTAGTGATCACTAAATGATCACAGAGCCAATGAGTGACCACTAAGTGACCACTGAATGAATTACCAAGTGACCACTGAGCGACCACCCAGTGACCAGTTTCAAAAATCCTAACATTATATTAATTAAAAAGCTAATTAAAGCATTGTTAATTATATTTTATTTATATATATATACAAATGTATATATATATATATATATATATATATATATATATATATATATATATATATATATGCAGTTTTATTTTCTGTATTTGACTGTGAAAAGCAATACAATGATACCACCTAGGGATCAGTCTTATATCAACCCTAACAAAAAGACCATAATCATTATATACTATTAAACAAAATCTAATACTGATATACATTTATCTGCTTTTACGAAAACTAGATAAATCAAAAAGAAAGAAAAAATCGAAAAAATATTTCACTAACATATAAAAAGATTTTTTATAATAAATAAAAAAGCACATGCATTACTTTGAAGACCAAACTCAAAAGTTATTTTTACAAAAAATATTAAATGTTGAAAATAACAGCCCCATAAAACTCGCCACTATTACAAGTTGTGAAGTAGAGAATGAACTATAATATATAAACTGAATCCAAAACTTTCTATCAAGTTTAAAATTAATAAAGGGGCATAACTTCTGTAAAACAAAATCACAATCAAACTTGATTAAGATATTTATATATAATACAAATACCAGTTAAATTTTGATGTGCCAGATGCGCACATTTCGGAAATTCATTCCTCATCAGTGACACTAAGACCGAAAAGTTTGATACATAAAAAATATAGGCCAAACAGTTGAAAATAATGAATAAAGTTTATTTACTAACACAGGAATAATACTGTAAAACATGCTTATAAAAATCACAAAACATCTCCATCTATCATATAATATCCCATCATGCCACCTAATTATCCCATCATGCTCCCTGATAAACCAATGCAGGCATCATTCATTTTTAAAAAAAAAAAAAAAAAAATCCTTTTTAAACATAACAACTTACCAAGGGTGATTTTCTTTTCTCAAAGTAAATATTAAATCTGTTAGGTGTTAGAACATTGTCTCGGACACCTTGACCTAATCCCCGGTTATCATCTTGGTTCAGTCGTCTATCCTGCATAACCTCTAAAACTCCTACCATACAACAACAATATTATATTATAGAATTACCTCCCTTCTACATCACAACACAAAGATGTTACAGAGTTACCTCCCTTCAAAATCAACTCTCCATCTTAGAAAGCAAATAATAAAAACAATACAAATTAAAGCCTTAGGTAAAAGTCTGTTGGCATAACAAAAACTGCCTTGTATCCATGGTAACATATACTGGTAATCATGGCTACCTGTGTAAAGGTGAGAAAGAATTTAAGCTGCCAAACAACAGAAGAAGAAGCATTTATGTTTCAATAATAAGTATAACATATAAGTAAGTTTAATAATTAAAACAAGCAAAAGCTGAAGCATTAAAAATAAACTATAAACATAGTACATACACCATGAAACTGTCATGTGACTGACATGTCGTGACTATCATGTAAATGACATGTTTACATTTTATTTTGCTACCACAATAAATATATTATATAAAATCTTTGAACACTGTTATAGATTCCAAAAATACCGAAACATAAACATGAAATAAATTGGTTTTGGATTCACTTTCAAGTTGAACAACTATTTTTTTCGCTCAAGGGAGACAACACATCAGGGGTTGTGTGAAAGCAATGTTCAAAGAATTTACAAGTAATAAAAGCTAAAAAAGATAAAATAGTTAAAATTAAGTATTCTACACACACACAAAAAAAGAAAAATTCACATCAAATAACCTAATATACAGAAACAACATGTTGAGTTGAAGTTGTAAATCATCTTCTAAAAGGAAAAAAAAAAACAGAAAAAAAAAGAAAATTAATTTAGGCTTCAATGCTTAATCATAAGTAATGGTCAAATAATGAAACTTTTAAGCATGATGACTGGTCACTATGGTAACAGAAAAAGTATGTCTTTTATGAAACAAAATTATTATCAAAATATCTACATTAATTAAATGATGTGAAAACTTCTAAATCAAGTTCACACATGTACTAATAGATCCCGTTCTTTATTAATGTGTAACAACTGCTGACATTTATACAGGATGGTATGATTTTACAATTCTACTAACATTTTATTATTCCAGTATTGTAAACAAAATTAATCCTGAAGAAATGATAATTCCACACAAATGATAGGTTAAGGGATCGTGTAGTACATTGGTGAAGCCCACTAGATTTCTACTAAGCAAATATTGTATATTAAATTACATAAAAACAAAAATTAGTAAAAGCAAATTGCTATAAAAATTCTCACAACCTGGACTATTTTATGATCAACAGGTAACAGGTGCATGTGGTCTTGCACCAACCCACAGGCCAATAAGGTCTTGGACCAACTACTGGTCCTATGGTCTGAAACCAATCAAATGGTCCATGTGGTCTTGCAAAAACCCACAGGACCATAAGGTCTTGGACCAACAAAATTATAGTATATGGTGTTGGTATAAAAATGACCAATATGGTACTGGACCAATCCACTGGTCCATGAGGTCTTGGACCAACCAAATGGTTTCTTGAACCAGATCACTAGACTATTTAGACCTAGATAAACCTACTGGTCTATGCAATCTTTGATCAACCACCAATCGATGTGGTCATGAACCTGTGACTTCTAAAAACAATTGGTCTTAAAGTGAAATGTGCTGCTAGTTAATACCAAGCAAGTTTTAAGCAGTTAAACCCCTAAAAAGTAAATGGTACAATCCAGCATTAGGACTATACCAATATTAAGTTAAGGTTGAATAGGCTACTGTAGAAACATAACCCTGTGCCACAAAATAAAAAAAATATCATCATAAATATATCCAATATACAATGTATACCAGATGATTAAGTATAAAACATGACTTTAAAATCAAATTAAAACATTATAAATTATTAATACAAAAAGGGTCATCAACTGACCTAATTCCTTGACCTAATTTCTCACAAGTCATGTTGATCTAATTCTTAAACTTTGAACTTAATCCTCAACCATGTTTCAGAGGACTTAATTTGTAATGGAATGAAATTAGTCCGTTCTGATACTTATTCATCTGGTTTTTTTTTTTAAATACACAACATTTAAATATATGAAAAAGCTGAAAGTTACTTTTAATAAAATAATTAACTGCAAACCAATAAAACATAATACTGTGTGAGAATGAGGTGTAATCTACCATGTTTTATAAGCCACCACATATTGTAGTTGTTATGGCAACACACTACAACATATCATGTGAGAATAAGGTGTGTAATCCAACTAGTTTTATTGAAGCCATTGAACACTTTACAACAAAATCTTACCCTCTGATTTATTCTTTTTTCAAAAAGAAAGAAAAATCTATTTGGTGTTAATTTGTTATCTCTTAGTCCTTGTCGTAAACCTCGTCCGTCATCTTGGTTCAATCTGCGATCTAACATCACCTCAATAACACCTAACAGATTAATAATATTAAATAAATTAAACCCCTTTATATAAATGATACAATCCAAAACTTGTCAGATGTGGATTATTTCATTGTGAATTTAAGGGGTAAAAAATTATTGTGTACATGCAAAATGGGCTTTTGCTGCTTATCTGTCATACTTCTGTAAAACAAGAATAAAAATTTATAATAAGAAAAATAGAGTTTGTATCATGTGATATTTGTCAATGTATCATGTGATAACTACCAATGTATCATGTGATGAGTACCAATGTATCATGTGATAACTACCAATGTATCATGTGATAACTACCAAATTGAATGTATCATGTGATAACTACCAATGTATCATGTGATATCTGTCAATGTATCATGTGATAACTACCAATGTATCATGCGATATCTGTCAATGTATCATGTGATAACTGCCAATGAAACATGGTAACTACCAATGTATCATGTGATAACTGCCAATGAAACATGTGATAACTAACAATGTATCATGTATCATGTGATGACTCCCAATGTATCATGTGATAACTGCCAAATTAAATGTATCATGTAATGATTGACAATGTATCATGTGATGACAGTTAATGTATCATGTGACAGCTGCAACGTATCACTATTCCAAACTAAAGTACTGTAACATACACATACTTGGTAAGAAGACATTGTGATGTAATGCTGCTTAATTTTGTAGTCATAATTCTTTCACTGCTATTAAGGTGGTCGGTTGTTTGATGGTGGAGGAAACAGGAGTTTTCAATTTTCTACAAGTAAACTAAAAAACTCAGAAACTGGGATTTGGCTGAAGGGGGGGGGGGAGGGGGGTAGAACTTAGGTGGTGAGAGACAATGTGATCTTAAGTTTGTGCAGTGTGTGTGTGTGTGTGTGTGTGTGTGTGTGTGTGTACAAGCATATTTTCTTTGTACCTTTCTCTAAACTTGATACTCCTAGAGACTGTGCTGTGAGTACACTAAATCTTGTCTTTTCATCCTCTATGTACGCCATGGCAGGCATTGGGTAATAATTAGCCTGTAACGGTAGCTTACTTAATGTTTTGTGTTTCTGCATCTGAAATAAATAAATAAATAAATAAATAAATAAATCAATAAAGAGCCCATATGTCTTGAGCAGTTTACCAAGTCTACTTGTTTAGCTTTGTTTGTTCATTAGATGTTATTTCTAAATAATTTACACAAGAAACATATTAACAGTTTCAAAATTTATGACTCCAACTCCAAAAAATCGGTTTCAGCTACGTGTATATGTCTTTTATTCTAGTATTTTGTAACAGCAGCCATTTATCATATTTGATTCCTGAAGATCTATTATCAAACTACCTAATTTTTCCATCAAATTTAGTTCTAATTATTCCAGCAAGTTCAGTTAAGATTTAAAAAAAAAACAAGAATTCCATGGATTTTAATGTCTTGCATGGTTAGTTTTTGATCGAGTAGAAAATACATTACTTTAACATAATCTTTCACATTTTGACACACCGCATACAACATGGGAAAAATAACAGCTAAGTCTCGCCTTATGGCAATGCTAGGTTCAACAAAAATGAACTTTAAAATGACACTCATATGCTTTACCAGTAAAAAATTGGATCATTTTATATATGTTAAATAGCTACATACTCTACATGTATGTCATGTATTTCTATACAAACAGAGTCAGTCTATAAATAAATGTGTATAAATTTTATCTATTTATAGTAACAGCTGCCATACTGTATATTTGACATATCATGACAAACATAATCTACATGTGCATTAATCTTCCATAATCCAGTTCAAAAATTTCTGTATTTCAGTTTTAAACAAGATTGAAGCAGTGGATTGAAAATCTGCATCGTATCCCCTTGCCTCTATATATATATATATATATATATATATATATATATATATATATATATATATATATATATATATATATAATATATATATATACAGTAAAAACTGCCTTAGCGGTCACCTGGAATTAACGGTCACCTGCCGATAGCGGTCAGGTTGAATCCCGCCCAATGAATTTTACTATATATTTCACCTGAAATAAACGGTCACCTGCGAAATGTGGTCAGCGGCCACTAATTTTGTGACCGGCAGCATGGAAGAACCTGGATTAGACGGCCATTTTGCTTTGATGGTATCATGTGATAATTGTCACATGACTTGGTAATGTTGTTTATGATACTATGTTAAGCTGATTGCTCAGCCGTATCGCACTTGTCGAGTCGATTTATAAGTAAAAACAATAAAATTAATTGAGAAGTATTCACTTTGTCTTATTTAATGAACATTTAGAATTTAAACACTTAAAGAAAAAAAAAAGATGTTCAAAAAAGCGAATCTGGATTTTCATCCCGCAAAAAAGCGGACAAATTTTATGTTGGACGAATGCAAATTTTGAATATTGTACATAGATAATTCAGATTTATTGAGGATTTCGAAAGTAATAAAAGTCAAGACAAAAAAAAAAAAAAAAAATAAAAAAAAAATAAAAAAAACGGTGAAGGCATGTAAGCGGTAATGAAAAAATTAATGATTTATGCAGGCAGTGGTTTAAAGATGTTTGAACAGCAAAACGTATCAAAATAACCGGTTCTTGAATTATATAAGTCTTTGTGATTTACAAACGATTTAAATGAAACTGATTTTAAAGCTTGTTTTGATTTAGTGATATCACCTTACATTAAGAAGGACAGTGACAAGTAATCCTTCTTTTGTTTTCTAAAACCTCTAATATAAATAACAATAGACTATACGCTTGTTGATTGACATTATCAAATATATATATATGGCTTCGTCTGATTAATCACTTAATTTTCACCTGATCTCTCTCTCTCTCTTTTTCTCTCTCTCTCTCTCTCTCAAATGTTATTAAAATCCATAAAACAGAAAACAATCACTGATTATTTTGCGAGAGATCTTTACTTTATTATGTATTATGTTGACAAACATTTCATTTCATATCTCATATACATTATATATATATGATTAAATTCAGTCATTTTTCCTTCGAAGATATCTTCTGGAAAACAACCTGGATTTAAAGGTCACCTATCTTAAACGGTCACTTTTGTCCTGTCCCATTAGTGGCCTCTTTAAACAAGTTTTACTGTATATATGTATATATATATATATATATATATATATATATAATTTCTCCTTCTACACTGGCAGATATACAATTCTCACAGTTTCAGGATTAATTCAAACTCAACACGTTTCTTTATGATTTACTTTTCTTAAAAAATTTTTCCTGGAAAACAAAACTGTTTCATGGGTAGGGAGGAGTTAGACATTAGAATGTTTTGGGGTGTTAACAGGCAGGTGTGTGTGTGTGTGTGTTGTGTGTGTATTGTTTGTGTGTGTATATGTGTCTGTGTGTGTCTGCATGCATGTGTGCATGTGTGCACATGTATGCATGCATATGTGTGCATGCTAAATGCCTGTGCATGTGTGTGTGTGTGTGTGTGTGTGTGTGTGTGTGTGTGTGTGTGTGTTAGAATTCTATATTATTATTATTCACCTGGAATCCATTCAGATCAGTGTAGAATTCTTTATTGGTATTTTCTATGTCTGTTTTAATTCTCATAGCCAACTCAAAATTAAGTTCCTGTCGTATATCCACTAAATTAAATATATCTACACTAACGCCATCTGTACCTATGAATATACACATAAACAGGATCTACACTAACGCCATCTGTGCCTATTAACAGAAATGACTTCAACATGAACTTAAAAGTTATATGAATATCTAATCAGACACTTAATACCTTTGTGAGGGAAAGTAAAATTGCAATAAGGGACAAAGGCTCCAACCCCTTTCCACAAAGTTTATCATCTTGAAAGGACAAAGGTTCCACCCCTTTCCCAGAAAGTTAAACTTCCTGAAGGGACAAAGGCTCCACCCTTTACCAGAAAGTTAAATTTCCTGAAGGGACAAAGGTTCATCCCCCTTCCAGAAAGTTAAACATACTGAAGGGACAAAAGCTCCACCCCTTTTCCAGAAAGTTAAACATCTTGAAGGGTCAAAGGCTCCACCACCTTTCCAGAAAGTTAAACATCCTGAAGCACCAAAAGCTCCATCCCTTTTCCAGAAAGTTAAACATCTTGAGGGACAAAGGCTCCACCCTTTTTCCAGAACATTAAACATCATGAAGAGACAAAGGCTCCACCCTTTTTCCAGAAAGTTAAACATCTTGAGGGACAAAGGCTCCACCCTTTTTCCAGAACATTAAACATCATGAAGAGACAAAGGCTCCACCCTTTTTCCAGAAAGTTAAACATCTTGAAGGGACAAAGGCTCCACCCTTTTTACAGACAGTTAAACATCTTGAAGAGACAAAGGCTCCACCCTTTTTCCAGAAAGTTAAACATCTTGAAGGGACAAAGGCTCCACCCTTTTTCCAGACAGTTAAACATCTTGAAGGGACAAAGGCTCCACCCTTTTTCCAGAAAGTTAAACATCTTGAAGGGACAAAGGCTCCACCCCTTTTCCTGAAAGTTAAACATCTTGAAGGGACAAAGGCTCCACCCTTTTTCCAGAAAGTTAAACATCTTGAAGGGACAAAGGCTCCACCCTTTTCCAGACAGTTAAACATCCTGAAGCACCAAAAGCTCCATCCCTTTTCCAGAAAGTTAAACATCTTGAGGGACAAAGGCTCCACCCTTTTTCCAGAACATTAAACATCATGAAGAGACAAAGGCTCCACCCTTTTTCCAGAACATTAAACATCATGAAGAGACAAAGGCTCCACCCTTTTTCCAGAAAGTTAAACATCTTGAAGGGACAAAGGCTCCACCCTTTTTACAGACAGTTAAACATCTTGAAGAGACAAAGGCTCCACCCTTTTTCCAG
Source organism: Tegillarca granosa (assembly GCA_029721355.1). Taxonomy (NCBI): domain Eukaryota; kingdom Metazoa; phylum Mollusca; class Bivalvia; order Arcoida; family Arcidae; genus Tegillarca; species Tegillarca granosa. The sequence continues at coordinate 722,570 of JARBDR010000367.1, read as the reverse complement.
AAAGTTAAACATCTTGAAGGGACAAAGGCTCCACCCTTTTTCCAGACAGTTAAACATCTTGAAGGGACAATGGCTCCACCCTTTTTCCAGAAAGTTAAACATCTTGAAGGGACAAAGGCTCCACCCCTTTTCCTGAAAGTTAAACATCTTGAAGGGACAAAGGCTCCACCCTTTTTCCAGAAAGTTAAACATCTTGAAGGGACAAAGGCTCCACCCTTTTCCAGACAGTTAAACATCCTGAAGCACCAAAAGCTCCATCCCTTTTCCAGAAAGTTAAACATCTTGAGGGACAAAGGCTCCACCCTTTTTCCAGAACATTAAACATCATGAAGAGACAAAGGCTCCACCCTTTTTCCAGAAAGTTAAACATCTTGAAGGGACAAAGGCTCCACCCTTTTTACAGACAGTTAAACATCTTGAAGGGACAAAGGCTCCACCCCTTTTTCCAGAACATTAAACATCATGAAGAGACAAAGGCTCCACCCTTTTTCCAGACAGTTAAACATCTTGAAGGGACAAAGGCTCCACCCTTTTTCCAGAAAGTTAAACATCTTGAAGGGACAAAGGCTCCACCCCTTTTCCTGAAAGTTAAACATCTTGAAGGGACAAAGGCTCCACCCTTTTTCCAGAAAGTTAAACATCTTGAAGGGACAAAGGCTCCACCCTTTTCCAGACAGTTAAACATCTTGAAGGGACAAAGGCTCCAACCTTTTTCCAGAAAGTTACACATACTGAAGGGACAAAGGCTCCACCCTTTTCCAGAAAGTTAAACATCTTGAAGGGACAAAGGCTCCACCCCTTTTCCTGAAAGTTAATCATCTTGAAGGGACAAAAGCTCCACCCCTTTTCCAGAAAGTTAAACATCCTGAAGGGACAAATGCTCCACCCCCTTCTCAGAAAGTTAAACATTCTGAAAGACAAATGCACTTCACTAAATTCACTCTTCATATAAAGAAGGATTGTCTGAGTATAAAAGAAACCTGTTTAAAAAGTAAACCATCCTGATGTAACTAATGTATTTAACTAAGAAGAAGATTGTCAAGAGTAGACAAAGGCACTCATCAACTTCATTGGTTCTTAGTATCACAAAAAATTGTGTAAATTTGTCAAAAGATTAAATGGGAATGATACATGTAAGTTAAAAATAAACCTGGTGAATTGTGGACTCTGGCAACATGTTGAATATTTCGACGGAAAACAGTAACCTCTGACACGATTGGTCCTCTAATTACACGAATTACTGGATCAAGTTCTTCTTGTTTCTGTAACATATAAACGTCAGCGATCATTAGATCATAAAACATATCACTTGTTTGTTTACTCTAAATCAGGTCATTTTTGGGTCAATTATTTTTTGCTAAATTAAATGTTGTTACATCATGATATTGACACTGAATGATTGTTACAGTTCTTCAGATTGTTGGTGTGTCCGTGTTAATCCAGCAAGGAAGTGAAGTAGCATCCTCTCGTTTTTGCAAAAAAAGAACCGAGTTGATAAAGAAATCTGTAAAAATTAAACAACATTTAAGTCAAGACATAGTAAAAAGAATTTAAATACCCACTAAAGCCATTGTTTATTTATTGTAAATATTTGTTAGGGCTGCCGCATGGTCGCTCAGCTTCAGACATCTTCAAGCCGTCTGCTAGGGAATGTAATGTTAGGCAATGTTTGTGACAACATTTTATTATTATTTTTATAATTATTATTACTATTAGTCCAATTGCTTTCTGTATTAACAGAAGTTTATGTTTTTAATTCTTCATTTAATAAAAATCGAAATGTGGACCAACATGAAACTGAAACTTGATTATAGTCGCTTGAATACTTGGATATTTATCCATACGTGGCGATGCTGTAATTTTTATTTCATAGACTAAAGGAAAATCATTTAAATTCTGTATCTTTTGGTAACAAAAAAATTATTGGCTATCATACCTTAGCAGGTCCATCTGGTAGGAACAAATAAGCACCACTTCTCTCCTTAGAATTAATAGTACCATATGTAACAAACTGGACCTCAGCTTTGTGTACAACCTCGGTGTTTTTATTGGTAACTGACTGAAAAACAGAGAAAAATAAATTAAAGTACTAAAGGTACTGAAAACAGATCAGATGTGCGTGGTTAAAAAAAGTCTTTAATTCAACTGGTTCTTTATACAATGATTTTGCAATATCATTTGTCAATAAAATTGAATATCTGCCACAACAAATTTTATAAAATAACATTCGGACACCATGTGATTGGTTTGTATATGAGGAAATTAATGTCAAAGGTCAAGGTTATGCTTGCATTAACAACAATGATAATAAATATAACACAAGGTAGAGCTTATACAACACATTTAGTGCTCCATCAATATCTGGTAGAATTTCAGCAGAATTTCTTCATGTTCCACAACAATATCACCTCATAGAATTTAAGCTTTCAGTGTTGAATATCTCAATATATATTATTTATCACTTAAGAGGCTAGAGAAAACATGGGCAGGATATGAATCAATGTTTCACTGAAGCTTTAAAGCTGCATTAAGTTTTCCAAAGAAAAAATTAAAACGGTACTAATCTAACTAATGATGTTCCTAATGAACAATGTAACATTTGGTTCAACGATAAAAGCTCGAATAAATGCAGAAATCACAATATTTACCCAGCGAGATGCAGCATTTAGGATCTAATATTAGAACATGGTTACGTCATCAAAAACCCGGGTAATTTAAACACAACTTTCAAAACGGTGAAATACGATAAATTAAACACAGAAATTCGTTGAATTTGTCATTTGTGACTTAGTAAGGGATACAAAACACCATTTCAAATACTGTACATCCGGATATAAATGAAGGACAATTAATGTAATCTGTTATGTTTCACTTTCGGTTCTAGGGTTTTTCCGTACATCCGACATGATCCGTGCGCATGCTCCAAGCTCATAATTACCATCGTAAAACTCTGACCAACCGGTCAGAGGATTCCGTTTATTTACAGCTAAAAGAAATGAAATTTTAGAAAATGAATGTCACAGATCGTGGTTAGAAGATATCTATTTTAAAAAAATATATTTTTAGAAAATCAAAAAAAATTCAGAAAATTGATAACCTTAATGCAGCTTTAAGAGATTTTTAAAAAGCTTTTTTTGTGTTATATTGTATTAGATAGTTAGCCAAAACAACCAAGAACATAAAACAATACAAAAAGTAAACAAAGAATATAAAATGATACAGAAAGTAAACCAAGAATATAAAATGATACAGAAAGTAAACCAAGAATATAAAATGATACAGAAAGACCAAGAATATAAAATGATACAGAAAGTAAACCAAGAATATAAAATGATACAGAAAGTAAACTAAGAACATAAAATGATACAGAATGTAAACCAAGAATAAAAAATGATACAGAAAGTAAACCAAGAACATAAAATGATACAGAAGTAAACCAAGAATATAAAATGATACAGAAAGTAAACCAAGAATATAAAATGATACAGAAAGTAAACCAAGAATATAAAATGATACAGAAAGTAAACTAAGAATATAAATGATACAGAATGTAAACCAAGAATATAAAATGATACAGAAAGTAAACCAAGAACATAAAATGATACAGAAAGTAAACTAAGAATATAAAATGATACAGAAAGTAAACCAAGAATATAAAATGATACAGAAAGTAAACTAAGAATATAAAATGATACAGAAAGTAAACCAAGAAAATAAAATGATACAGAAAGTAGACCAAGAACATAAGATGATACAGAAAGTAAAACAAGAATATAAAATGGTACAGAAGGTAGACCAAGAATATTAAATGATACAGAAAGTAAACCAAGAACATAAAATGATACAGAAAGTAAACCAAGAATATAAAATGATACAGAAAGTAAACCAAGAATATAAAATGATACAGAAAGTAAACCAAGAACATAAAATGATACAGAAAGTAAACCAAGAATATAAAATGGTACAGAAAGTAAACCAAGAATATAAAATGATACAGAAAGTAAACCAAGAATATAAAATGATACAGAAAGTAAACTAAGAATATAAAATGATACAGAAAGTAAACTAAGAATATAAAATGATACAGAAAGTAAACCAAGAACATAAAATGATACAGAAAGTAAACCAAGAATATAAAATGATACAGAAAGTAAACCAAGAATATAAAATGATACAGAAAGTAAACCAAGAATATAAAATGATACAGAAAGTAAACCAAGAATATAAAATGATACAGAAAGTAAACTAAGAATATAAAATGATACAGAAAGTAAACCAAGAATATAAAATGATACAGAAAGTAAACTAAGAATATAAAATGATACAGAAAGTAAACCAAGAACATAAAATGATACAGAAAGTAAACCAAGAATATAAAATGATACAGAAAGTAAACCAAGAATATAAAATGATACAGAAAGTAAACCAAGAATATAAAATGATACAGAAAGTAAACCAAGAATATAAAATGATACAGAAAGTAAACTAAGATATAAAATGATACAGAAAGTAAACTAAGAACATAAAATGATACAGAAAGTAAACCAAGAATATAAAATGGTACAGAAGGTAGACCAAGAATATTAAATGATACAGAAAGTAAACCAAGAACATAAAATGATACAGAAAGTAAACCAAGAATATAAAATGATACAGAAAGTAAACCAAGAATATAAAATGATACAGAAAGTAAACCAAGAATATAAAATGATACAGAAAGTAAACTAAGAACATAAAATGATACAGAAAGTAAACCAAGAACATAAAATGATACAGAAAGTAAACCAAGAATATAAAATGGTACAGAAGGTAGACCAAGAATATTAAATGATACAGAAAGTAAACCAAGAACATAAAATGATACAGAAAGTAAACCAAGAATATAAAATGATACAGAAAGTAAACCAAGAATATAAAATGATACAGAAAGTAAACCAAGAATATAAAATGATACAGAAAGTAAACTAAGAACATAAAATGATACAGAAAGTAAACCAAGAATATAAAATGGTACAGAAGGTAGACCAAGAATATTAAATGATACAGAAAGTAAACCAAGAACATAAAATGATACAGAAAGTAAACCAAGAATATAAAATGATACAGAAAGTAAACCAAGAATATAAAATGATACAGAAAGTAAACCAAGAATATAAAATGATACAGAAAGTAAACCAAGAACATAAAATGGTACAGAAGGTAGACCAAGAATATTAAATGACACAGAAAGACCAAGAAAATTAAATAGTACTGAAAGTAAACCAAGAATATAAAATGATACAGAAAGTAAACCAAGAATATAAGATGATACAGAAAGTAAACCAAGAACATAAAATGATATAGAAAGTAAACCAAGAATATAAAATGATACAGAAAGTAAACCAAGAACATAAAATCATTATCTGACAATCACTGTCATTGTCCGACCTTCAGCAGTCCGGTCTTCCCAGAAAACTCTGCCTTTAAGTTTGAATTCTCCAATGAAAAATCTTTACTTTCTTGTCTCTTCATAGAAAATGATCCACTGAAAAAATAAAATGTAATCTAGAAATTCTATCAAAGACAAAAAAAAAAACTTAAGACATAGAACTTGAACACCATAGTTTGTACATTGTAATTCAAACATCAATAATGAACACACAGTTACTCAAATGCCAAAACTGTGATATCAAAAACTCATAAAACTGTGTCATTGTAACTTGAATATAAAAGTGTTACAACCAGAACAAGGGACTTGAATCCTGGAAAAGGTGCGATCATTTTACCCCTAGAATAAGTGCCTGTCAGACTGTGGCATGAATGTAATCCCAAAGTCAACAACAAGTGTGTGACCTCTAGATTTAGGGGTTAATATCAGATGACCTGACCTCCTTTTTTACTTACCTATCTGAAGGCACATCCAAATTATAAAACACGACCTCACTTAAAGTGTTCTTAGGATTATGATCAGGTGAGACCTTACGTACAAGGTATCTCGTTATCCCTAGTCCAGGTATGCTGACCACAAATGACACCTGTAAGAATAAACAAAATAATAATGATAATAATAATAATAATAATAATAATAATAATAATAATAATAATAATAAGTAAAGTCTGTGAGATAATAGTTTTTTGGAAATTTACTTCTCATTGAAAACTTAAAGGGCCATAACTCCATGGATGTCTGGGAAGTCACCATTTACAGGAAGTGGCAGACATTTTGACCTCTGAAGTGCACTGATGAGGTCATAGAGACAAACAAATAAAATGTTGGTATGTTCATAGAGGACAATTACTGTTAATTATACTTTGATCCGAAACAAAATTATTAACAGCCTCAGTTCTTACATGACAGCAAATGTTACAATCTGAATAAAATATGTATAAACTTTTCAGATTTGGTACAGACACACAGACACACACACACACACACACACACACACACACACACACACACATAATCATTATGTATAATTTACCTTATATATGATACTAGAAATACTATTTCTGTCTGTCCAAAAAGACACACACACACACACACACACACACACACACACACACACACATATACCAGGGCTCAGGAAAACTCTGACTGGGGTGCCGGACATTTTTTTAAGCAACTGTACCACCGATGCTGTGTTGATGAAAAGCAAAAAAAAAAAAAAAAACGTTGTTATTGACTATGTATTTTAAAAAGATTTTAATTTCAAAATATCAAATAGATTTTTACTACCACGAAGAAATTATTTAGGTATATGTGGTCTGGCTCATGTGTCCACATAGTGTTGATTTTGAACTGTCATGTTGACGACACATGGTTTGATGGCCATCTTTGTTTATTGACAATCGCGCATTTTCGTTTTCACGAAGTTACACAAATTTTACTAAACCTCATTTCGAGACCTCTTTGATTGCATTTAGACTTTTTAAAATTATTTATTTATAACTAAACAGTTTGCCAAGACCGTACCATGCGCGTTGTATTATTATTTAACATCCCGCGTGGAACCTTTTTGATTTAGTCCGACGACCATGACCTTCAAGGACTCGTTATCAGCTGTTTATGGCTTCCGTCTGTCAAGCGATGTGATTACTTAATAAACAACTTAACAACAAAAGTAATGATGATTCGGACGATGTAACAAAAGAAACATAATGTGGCCATGGATTTTAACTGATTAATAAACAAAAGCCTAATTATTAGATCCGTAGCTTATCGAAAACGGTTGACAGGTGAAAGCAAACTCGAGGTAATATCATGCCTGACAAACGTCAATATGTAACTGATAAACTGATTTGTCCGCCTCAGTTATATTGTAAACTGAAAATGTCCGACAGGTAATTTTTCACGTCGGACAAAAATATTTTTTGTCGGACATGTCCGGCAAATATGACCGTTTCTGGACCTCTGATACATACACACACAAACACACACACACACACACACACACACACATCTAATTATGTATTATTTACCTTATATATGATACTGGAAATACGATTTCTGTCTGTCCAAAAAGGATCAGTCTGAGTGGATACAACTGAACCATCCGGCCCCGTTATCTCTATATCTGGGTGATCAACATATATCTTAACTATCTGTAACCTTTCATGTCCAAGTGAATTGTAAAATAAAACAATGCTGAAAATAGAGAAAACAGAACATAGCCCTCAGATCAGAACATAGCACAGCATGCTAGAACATAGCTCTCAGATCAGAACATAGCACAGCATGCTAGAACATAGCTCTCAGGTCAGAACATAGCACAGCATGCTAGAACATAACATATCTTATCAGAATTATACGTGGATAGGAGTAAAGTGGAGTAATGGTGTTTTATGCCCCAGTGAGGAATCTTTCACTTATTTCGAGGCAGTCAGTTCTTGGATGGTGGAGGAAACTGGAGTGCCCAGAAAAACCACTGACCTTCGGCAAGCAAACTGACAAACTTTCTCACACTAGGATCTGTCCCGGGTGGGATTCGAACCCAGGCGGTGAGACGCACTGTGATTCGTAGGCGCACGCTTTAGACAGAATTATACATGGCCTTGTCCTGTAAACCTCAAAATATTATATGTGACCTTCATTTGTCAGTCTTATCAAAATTAAATGTAGCCTTGATCAGCAAGAATTTACTGAATTTATCTTTAAAAAAAATCTATTTTCAATTTTCTGCTTATTTTTATCTATCTATGACATAAATGACCTTGACCTTTATCAATCTGTCTCTGAGACTTTATAGATGACTATCACCTTGCTCAATGGTTGAATTGTTTCATGTAAAATGTTATACAAGGGGTTTCATTTGTAGAATGGCCTAAAGTGTTGACATATGGGGTTTTGCCACCCGCTTCCTTGATTTGAGTCAAGTTTTAACAAAATATAGTAAGAGAAAAATGTAAATTTGCTTGCCAAAGATCAGTGGCTTATTCACTGCAGTCTTAATAAAAATATGAAAAACAATTTTAGTAAAGTGAATAATCATGATTGGGATGTAAAACTCCACACGGTTCCTAAGCAACTCCGGCTACAGGATCTCCGTGGTTAAATGGATCAAAATGATCTTTGTGATCTGGAGGTTCCAGGATCTTTGTGGTTAAGTGGATCAACATGATCTTTGTGATTTTGAGGTTTCAGGATCTCTGTGGTTAAAAGGATCACCATTAGGTTAAGTGGATCACCAGGATCTCTGTGGTTAAGTGGATCACCAGGATCTCTGTGGTTAAGTGGATCACCAGGATCTCTGTGGTTAAGTGGATCACCAGGATCTCTGTGGTTAAGTGGATCACCAGGATCTCTGCGGTTAAGTGGATCACCAGGATCTCTGTGGTTAAGTGGATCACCAGGATCTCTGTGGTTAAGTGGATCACCAGGATCTCTGCGGTTAAGTGGATCACCAGGATCTCTGCGGTTAAGTGGATCACCAGGATCTCTGCGGTTAAGTGGATCACCAGGATCTCTGTGGTTAAGTGGATCACCAGGATCTCTGTGGTTAAGTGGATCACCAGGATCTCTGCGGTTAAGTGGATCACCAGGATCTCTGTGGTTAAGTGGATCACCAGGATCTCTGTGGTTAAGTGGATCATCAGGATCTCTGTGGTTAAGTGGATCACCAGGATCTCTGCGGTTAAGTGGATCACCAGGAACTCTGTGGTTAAGTGGGTCAACTTGATCTTTGTGATTTTGAGGTTTAAGAATCTCTGTGGTTAAGTAGATCAACATGATCTTTGTGATTTGGAGGTTTCAGGATCTCCATGGTTAAGTGGATCACCAAGATCTCCATGGTTAAGTGGATCACCAGGATCTCTGTGGTTAAGTGGATCACCAGGATCTCTGTGGTTAAATGGATCAAAATGACCTCTGTGGTTAAATGGATCAACATGATCTCTGTGGTTAAGTGGATCAACATGATCTTTGTGATTTGGAGGTTTCAGGATCTCCATGGTTAAGTGGATCACCAGGATCTCTGTGGTTGAGTGGATCAACATGATCTTTGTGATTTGGAGGTTTTAGGATCTCTGTGGTCAAGTGGATCACCAGGATCTCTGTAGTCAAGTGGATCACCATGATCTTGATGGTTAAGTGGATCACCAGTAACTTTGTAATCTAGAAGAGCATCAACTTAATCAATATATTACCTTTTTTCTTCAGAAACTTTTATAACAGTTCTTTCAGGTAGTGAATCATGCTGTCGTCTTTGTTCATCCTGAAAATAATATTTTTATTGTCTTTTAAAATATCATATAACATCTTCAAATAAGAATTTATGATGTTCAGTATCTGAATGTTTTTGTCAGAAACATAAATAAAACTAAACCACTATCTAGTTGTTGATTGGCATGTTTAAACAGGTTTCCAAACCTGAGTAAACCAAAAATTAACTCAAAATAAACCAAAAGTTAACTCAAAATAAACCGAAAATAAACCACAAATTAACCGGCTTATATAACTGAAAATCCAACCTGAAGTAAACTAAAAACTTAAAGTAAACCAAAAATTAACCCCAACGTTTTACAAGCGTTTTCTCAGCTATTCTTGATTATTAATCTTTGTGGATAAATCTATGTTTATGTGAGATCTACAAGTGTGTATAATGATCTGTAGCGTACTAGTACACACTTAGGGTGACTTTATGGTAAGGTGCTAGCTCACCATGCCAATATGCCACAGACAACCATACCACTCCCACAGTTTATCTTGACAGCAGGTAAACCTTTTTCTAATGCCAAGTGCCAGGCAAGGAAGCTTTATCTCAAATTTTAAAGTATTACATTTGACAGGATCCGAGTTTAAACCCAGGACCTCGTGCTTTTGAGGGTCTACCAATGAGCCACTGAGACACTTAAACAGTCTAATATAGTGGACTAAGACATTTTCAATATTCTCTTGCATTCTATACGAAAACAAAGCAGATGAGGAACACTTGATAAAAAAATCTCGCCTGCCCGAATGACCTTGGGTTTTGATAAATCTTTTAGGTAAATCAGAAAAATTGTCACTTTACAAATAGCTAAATAAATCCCTAATGTTGCTCAAAATCTCGCCCACCACATGACCTTGTGTTCTGATAAATCTTTTAGGTAAATCAGAAAAATTGTCACTTTACAAATAGCTAAAAACTCCCTGATGTTGCTCAAAACAAAATTCAACCAATAAACCGATCTTAAATTGTTTAAAAATGGTTTTTAAACTTCACTTATGCAGGGTTTTTAGCTGATGACCTTTGACCTTTTTAAATATCAAATAATTGGATAACAATGAGTTGTGATATTAGTTCTATTTTTACTTGCGGTTTATAACTATACAATATCAATGATGCTATATTCTTCAATTTGATCTATGATTTAAGGTAAAGAACCCTAAGTAAATGTACATGTATTAAATTGTCAACAATTTGACACTTTCAGGAAAGACAACTCTTACTCTAACACAAAACAATCCAAAAATCTCTTGTTGCCAGTTAAACTAATAAAAAAATCACGATGCATTTCTCATGCTAACATGCATTTTTTTTGAGGGGGTCAACAACCGTAAAAATAGTGACAAGACTAACTAAAAGTGATGTCAGATTCTTAATGTTGCTTACGCAAAGCATAGGGAGCCACTGAGCTTGCTTATTGTTACTTAAGCAAAGAAAAGGGAGCCACCAAGCTTGTTTATTGTTGCTTAAGCAATGAGAGGAAGCAACTGAGCTTGCTTAATGTTGCTTAAGCAAATTAGAGGGAGCTACTGAGCTTGAAATATTTGTGAAAAAAAATCTATTTTGGATGTTAAATTCCAAAAAGGCATTACTTTTAACATATTTGATCAAATATGGAACCTGACCTCCTTTATGTAAAGACAGCATACATACAAAATATAAATAATATGTCTTTCAAAAAGTTACTGAATGAAAACAAATGCAGATGGACAGGCAAAGGCAGACAGACAAACATACAGATGGATGAACAGACAGACGGATGAACAGACAGAGGTACCAACACTATAATAACAACCCCCCCACCATTTATTTACAGTCACAAAAAAAAAATCAATCCACATTTCTGTGAATTGCAAACATAAGGCTTTGATACACTCTTTAAAGAAGTTCATGACAATTTAATGGTTCCCCTGTAGGAGAAACAGGCAAGTATATACAGATAATACTATGTAACTCACCAAAATTTCAAAACAGTTCTGACTAGTGTTCTATAAGGGGAGATAACTATGTAACCCACATGAAGGTCAAAACAGTTCTGACTTGTAACATTATCTGACACAACTAGCAGATTAAAGAAACGGGTCAAGGGATGTTGTCAAGTATGTGAAAGGGGAGATAACTATGTATTCATTATAACTAAAACCCCATTTTTCAAGCTTTGTAGCCAAATTGTATGCAATTTTACAAATTATTCTAGTGACATTATTTTACTGAGATGTGAACTAATGTACAAAATCAGTCTCTGCTCAAAATCTTATTTTAAAAAGTCTGCACACTCCGTAAATTTTTCAATTTTACCTCAAACTGAAAATTTTCTATGACCAACAACTCCATCTTTTTATCCTTATAAGGCATGACCTGTTAAATTATTCATTAATTATAGTGAGAGGTCAGTAAAATTTGCATAATTACTACCTCAGTGTTATATAGTTTAAACTAGAATCAATATTTTATTTTTTTACAATCAAAGCAAAATAGCTTGATTAACATTTCTAAATAAATATTGCTTAAGCTTCCTTTTTGGAATTTTTGGAGTGCATTCAGTGTGTTCTTAAATGCAAATCATTTCTGTAACATTTTCTGTCTTCAGAGGGGTTGTCTTAAATTATGACTTGCCAAGGAAATGAAATAAAAGATTTAGTTGTTAAAAAATTTCTTTATCAAGTTTTAACAACTTAAATATGGATATAATTTTTTAACATTAACTGACTTTTCAAGCAAGCAATTGAAATTTGAAAAAAAAAACTATTTCTTATTTTACTCTTTAAAATGTTTTGAGAATGTCCCTCAGGTAATGCCAGTAAACATGGCTTGGAATGGTCACATGGTCGCAGTTCATAAGTGTTCAACTCTATTTTCTATTGTTATTATAATTTAGTTATGTCATTTGTGATGTCATCTGCATTACCAGTTATCAATCACACATTCAAAGGATAACAAGGTGGAGTTTTTCGACATAGAAAATTAAAAATTTTATGGATTGTGCAGACTTTTAAAAATAAGATTTTAAGTAGAGACTGACATTGTACATTAGGTCACCTCCAAACAAAACATTTCCATTAGAATAAATTGTAAAATTATGTTGTATGTGGCTACAAACCTTGAAAAACGGAGTTTTATTAATAATGTATATGGTTTAGTCTTGTCACATTATCTGACACAACTTGGAAATAAAAGAAACTAGTCGGAACTGTTTTGACCTTTAGATAGGTTACATAGTTATCTCCCCTTACACAAAAATGACAACATCCCCTGACTAGTCTTGTCACATTATCTGACACAACTTGGAGATTAAAGAAACTCAGAACTGTTTTGACCTTTAGATAGGTTACATAGTTATCTCCCCTTACACAAAAATGACAACATCCCCTGACTAGTTTCTTTAATCTCCAAGTTGTGTCAGATAATGTGACAAGACTAGTCAGAACTGTTTTGACCTTTAGATAGGTACATAGTTATCTCCCCTTACACAAAAATGACAACATCCCCTGACTAGTCTTGTCACATTATCTGACACAACTTGGAGATTAAAGAAACTAGTCAGGGGATGTTGTCATTTTGTGTAAGGGGAGATAACTATGTAACCTATCTAAAGGTCAAAACAGTTCTGACTGTCAGAACTGTTTTGACCTTTAGATAGGTTACATAGTTATCTCCCCTTACACAAAAATGACAACATCCCCTGACTAGTCAGAACTGTTTTGACCTTTAGATAGGTTATATAGTTATCTCCCCTTACACAAAAATGACAACATCCCCTGACTAGTCAGAACTGTTTTGACCTATAGATAGGTTACATAGTTATCTCCCCTTACACAAAAATGACAACATCCCCTGACTAGTTTCTTTAATCTCCAAGTTGTGTCAGATAATGTGACAAGACTAGTCTTGTCACATTATCTGACACAACTTGGTGATTAAAGAAACTAGTCAGGGGATGTTGTTGTGGATGTGTAAGGGGAGATAACTATGTAACCTATCTAAAAGTCAAAACAGTTCTGATTAGTCTTGTCACATTATCTGACACAACTTGGAGATTAAAGAAACTAGTCAGGGGATGTTGTCATTTTTGTGTAAGGGGAGATAACTATGTAACCTATCTAAAGGTCAAAACAGTTCTGACTAGTCTTGTCACATTATCTGACACAACTTGGTGATTAAAGAAACTAGTCAGGGGATGTTGTTGTGGATGTGTAAGGGGAGATAACTATGTAACCTATCTAAAAGTCAAAACAGTTCTGACTAGTCTTGTCACATTATCTGACACAACTTGGAGATTAAAGAAACTAGTCAGGGGATGTTGTCATTTTTGTGTAAGGGGAGATAACTATGTAACCTATCTAAAGGTCAAAACAGTTCTGACTAGTCTTGTCACATTATCTGACACAACTTGGTGATTAAAGAAACTAGTCAGGGGATGTTGTTGTGGATGTGTAAGGGGAGATAACTATGTAACCTATCTAAAAGTCAAAACAGTTCTGACTAGTCTTGTCACATTATCTGACACAACTTGGAGATTAAAGAAACTAGTCAGGGGATGTTGTCATTTTTGTGTAAGGGGAGATAACTATGTAACCTATCTAAAGTTCAAAACAGTTCTGACTAGTCTTGTCACATTATCTGACACAACTTGGTGATTAAAGAAACTAGTCAGGGGATGTTGTGGATGTGTAAGGGGAGATAATTATGTAACCTATCTAAAAGTCAAAACAGTTCTGACTAGTCTTGTCACATTATCTGACACAACTTGGTGATTAAAGAAACTATAGTAAGGAGATGTTGTCATTTTTTGTGTAAGGGGAGATAACTATGTAACCTATGTGGAGGTCAAAACAGTTCTGAATAGTCTTGTCAAATTATCTGACACAAGTAGGACATTAAAGAAACTAGTCAGGAAATGTTGTTGTGTATGTGTAAGGGGGATAACTATGTACTAACCTACCTGAAGGTTAAACAGTTCTGACTAGTCTTGTCACATTACTTGACACAATTAGTTGATTAAAAAAATGGGTCAGTGGCTGTGTAAGGGGAGATAACTATGTAAACCATAAAGACAGAAGAAATAACCTACCAAGTCAAAGAAATATCTTTGTGCTTCAGTATCCCAAAATCTCAACTAGAACAAAAATATCATAATTCATCAATTAACATTTAATCCTAGTTTGTTAATCCAATAGGGTCTGTATGTCTTATCATGTGACTGTCATGTTACCAGTACCATTTTGCAATTTCCTGACTTGATTCACTGACATCACTCAACAATTGCTCTTTTGACAAAATCGATCAACAATAAATTTTATTCTCCAAAGTCAAATTGCCAGGAGCATTTTATATCCAGGAACCAAAGATCTGTGATTTTTCATAAGACAACAGATCCTATAAATGTGAATGTGAATGGTTATATGACACACTGTCTTTGTCTATTTAAAACCACTACAAAAGAAAATCTTCCCAAGTTGTTAGTGTGAATGATAAAAAAGCATTACTATAGTATTCCTACAGTTACTATAGTATTCCTACAGTTACTATAGTATTCCTAGTGTTAGTTTGTTAGTTACTGATTATAAAAGACTGCTGCAAAAATACAATCTAGATCAGCCTGTTAGCTCAACTAAACACAAATATCCACTTCAAAGAAAAGTCTAAAGAAAACCCACTACAAAAAAACCCCACTTAATTACACATCAAAAATATCCACTTCAAAGGAATTTTTAGTCTGAATTTGAAAATCTAACTGAAAAAACTCAGTACAACTCTCTCTCTCTCTCTCTCTCTCTCTCACACACACACACACACACACACACACACACACACACACACACACACACACACACATTCCCTTCAGAGGAAATTTCATTCTTTGTTTAAAAGAAGCTACAAAGGCAAAAAGAAAACTTAAGTATGATACATGTGTCAAGATTCATTCATGCATATCAAGGTGGTTGGTTAAAAATGATGAGATTACAAGAGAGAAGCTTGCAAATTTTTACACAAACAAAACATTTAAATAAGACCAACTTTATAACAAACCAAATGTTTAAATTAACCAAACTTTTACACAAGCTAAGCATTTTAATAAGCCAAACTTTTACACAAGCCAACATTAAAATAAGCCAAATTTTTATACAACCAAACATTTAAATAAGCCAAAAGCTCTTTAGATAACAAATTAAAAGCTTGAATACATGCAAACAATTGTAAAGTCTCTGTGTAAAGGACTTTTGGAGGTTTTACATACTTGCAGACATTTTAGGGGTCTCTCTGATTAGTCAAAAGCGCTAGGCCCTGTATAGAAGTGTTCCTCACTGCTTGGTTTCGGGGATTGGATTGGATTGGATTCCTGGTGTTTTACAGCTAAGTCAAGATATTTAAATTATATCAAGTGGTAAGACCTTGAATGGTGGAGGAAACTGGAGTACCTGGAAAAAACCACAGACATTCAACAAATAACTGACAAACTGTTCCACATCAGGATCAGTCCAAGTGGATTTAGAAACTTGATAGTTAGAGGCTCTGTGATTCGTGAGCATGGACTATAGACCACTCGGTCACCAAGACCTCCAACTTCTGAAGGTCATTTCAACATGATTTTGCTGAAGTGATAAGCAAATTCTCAAAGTTAACCAGGCTTACTCCACTTGTAAACATTTTCCAAATATTAATCAAAAATAAAGACCTGTTACATGTCATTGATCAATCCAGCATAATGCAGAGCTGTCACATGACCAGCCTGAAAAAAAAAGCTGTCATATGATCAGCCGAATAAAGATCAGCCTGAAAAAGAGCTGTCATATGATCAAGCTAATAAAGAGCAGTCACATGATCAGCCTAGCTTAACATGAAAAGCTGTCACATGATCAGTTTCATAAAGCTGTCACATGATCAGCCTAGCTTTACATAAAGAGCTGTCACATGATCAGCCTAATAAAGCTGTTACATGATCAGCCTAGAATGACATAAAGAGCTGTCACATGATCAGCCTCAAAAAGAGCTGTCACATGATCTGCCTCATAAAGAGCTGTCACATGATCAGCCTAGAATGACATAAAGAGCTGTCACATGAGCAGCCTCATAAAGGGCTCTCACATGATAGTCTCATAAAGATCTGTCACATGATCTGCCTCATAAAGAGCTGTCACATGATCAGCCTAGAATGACATAAAGAGCTGTCACATGATCAGCCTTATAAAGGGCTCTCAGATGATCAGCCTCATTTGATTTTGATTCTGCTGAAATCTCACTATTGATAGGTTTAATCTGAATTCTTTCTAATTAAATAGATGTGAAAATTAACACAATAACAATGGTCCAATTGAAAAGTTACATTCTAAAATCTCTGGACAAATGGATCTCCAGTTGTAGTCCTTTATGACAGATTTTACTTTATTTTCATACCAGATCAAAAAAGTGACTCTTGGGTTCTTCATATTTGTAGCTTTGTTTATCCTTCATTGTTAGGTAAGTAACTGCTTCTACAATAATCCTCTTTGCATCCATGATGCCACTCAACATCCTGAAAAATTATAGACATAGCTTTGAAAGAATTTACTTATATTCTGCAGACATTTCTACTGGCTACTTCACTCTACCATATTCCCCTTCACTCCACCAAAACCATTCTCATCTTAACTCTCAACTCTATTACACTGCACCCCAACCCACTCCATTCTAACCCCACTCAATCCACTCTACTACACTCCACCCCCACCCACTGTCAAAAACCCAATCCACTATACTACACTCCAATCCAACCAACTCCACTCTACTACACTCCACTCCAACTCCACTCTTCTACACTCCACTCCAACCAACTCCACTCTACTACATTCCACTCCAACCAACTCCACTCTACTACACTCCACTCCAACTAACTCCACTCTTCTACACTCCACTCCAAACAATTCCACTCTACTACACTCCACTCCAACTAACTCCACTCTACTACACTCCACTCCAACCAACTCCACTCTACTACACGCTGCTCAAACCAACTCCACTCCACTACAATCAACTCCAGCCAACTCCAATCTACTACACTCTACCCAAACTCACTTCACTCTACTACACTCCAATCCACCAACTCCATTCTACTACACTCTGCCCAAACCCAATCCATTCTACTACACTCCACTCCAACCCACTCTACTCCAACCTACTCTACTTCAACCCACTCCACTCTACTACCCTCCACTCCAACAAACTCTGCTCTACTACACTCCACTCCAACCCACTCTACTCCAAACCACTCTACTCCAACCCACTCTACTCCTACCAACTCCAATCTAATACACTCCACCCAACTCACTCCACTCTACTACACGCTGCTCAAACCCACCCCACTCCACTACAATCCACTCCAACCAACTCCAATCTACTTCACTCTACCCAAACCCACTTCACTCTACTACACGCTGCTCAAACCCACTCCACTCCACTACAATTCACTCCGACCAAATCCAATCTACTACACTCTACCCAAAACCCACTTCACTCTACTACACTCCTATCCACAAACTCCACTCTATTACACTCTACCCAAACCCAATCCATTCTACTACACTCCACTCAAATCGACTCCACTCTACTACCCTCCACTCCAACCCACTCTACTCCAACCAACTCCAATCTACTACACTCCATCCAACCCCACTCCACTCTACCTCATTCTGCCAAAACTGACCAACTCCACTCTACTACACTCCACTCTACAACACTCTGCCCACACCCACTTTACTCTACTACACTCCACCCAAACCCATTCCACTCTATTATACTCCACCCAAACCCATTCCACTATACTATACTCCACCCAAACTAACTCCACTCTAATACACTCCACCCAACCCATTCCACTCTACTATACTCCACCCAAACCCATTCCACTATACTATACTCCACCCAAACTAACTTTACTACACTCCACCCACACCCATTCCACTTTACTATACTCCACCCAAACCCATTCCACTCTACTATACTCCACCCAAACTAACTCCACTCTACTATACTCCACCCAAACTAACTCCACTCTACTATACTCCACCCAAACCCATTCCACTCTACTATACTCCACCCAAACCCATTCCACTCTACTATACTCCACCCAAACTAACTCCACTCTACTATACTCCACCCAAACCCATTCCACTCTACTATACTCCACCCAAACTAACTCCACTCTACTATACTCCACCCAAACCCATTCCACTCTACTATTCTCCACCCAAACCCATTCCACTCTACTATACTGCACCCAAACTAACTCCACTCTACTATACTGCACCCAAACCCATTCCACTCTACTATACTGCACCCAAACCCATTCCACTCTACTATACTCCACCCAAACCCATTCCACTCTACTATACTCCACCCAAACTAACTCCACTATACTACACTCCACCCAAACCCATTCCACTCTACAACACTCTATTCCAACTCTCTCCACTCTACTACACTCCATCCCAACCAATTCCACCCAAACCCACTGCACTATATTCTACTTCACTTCATTCCACCACATTCCATTCCACTCTATAGTACTCCAGCCCTACATACCCCCATCCCACTCTACTCCACCACCCTGGGTCCCAACATCCGACTCAGTTTACTCCACCTCACTGCATTTCCCACTCCATATCCAAGGATAAGAAGGGCGATACTATACATGGTTCATACAAATTTTGGCTTAAAAAATTCAAGGACTTTTCAAGGGTTTTTCAAGACTTTTATCCACTTTTTCAAGGGCTGTGAATTGAACAAAAACAAATACCTAATATTCTTTTATCTTTACTACTTTCAACATTTGACACCTCACCACTAATTTTTCAGATCATACATGCTTATTTGCAAAATGCTATTCATGTTTAACGGACTGTCAATTACACCTTTGGTGAAGTGTGTAACCATATCATTCGCTGTTGCGTTACCCATAAATGGTATCACTTTGTTGTTCTAATGTTTTATGTTTTTTTCACTAGCCATATGAGAGTTCAAGGCATACTCTCCCATTTTCCCAAGGTAGATCAGCTTATTGCACCAACAGCATAATGCCATGTGTTTATCTCCTTTAAATTCTTTTATCCATTTCATATAGCGTGGCTCATTCAACCATCGGTGGTTGAAAATGCATTTACCCATCATTAACTGATTACAAGTGAGAAAACACTCCCTTCCCGCTTCGTATACAACGTGGTTAGTACACGTTATACAGACGCTTGAATTAAAACGCTATTTATATATGATAATATATGTGCATAAAACACTCTGATGACGATGATTCAGAATTCTAACATACAGAAGTGGTAAAGACACAACCGGATCTTCGTAAAAAAAAAAAAAAACGACACAAACACCATTTTTTCCAATTATTTGCCGATTTTACTGGCAATTATCAATAGTCTGCCCATTTTAATAGCACAAATATTCAACTTCTCTACTTAATCAAAATTCAAGGGTTTTTAAAGGGCCCAAACCTAAAATTCAAGGGTTTTTTCAAGTCAAAACTCATTTTCAAGGGTTTTTCAAGACAAATCTCATTTTCAAGGGTTTTTCAAAACTTGTGCGAACCATGCTATATAAAGTATCCTAAGCACTAAAAATTGTTTTACCTTTTCCATAATCAACGACAACAAAATCTTTGGCAGTGCCAGTTATACCATCATGGTGTTGATAGAGACCTAAATTTCTTCGTGCTCCAATCAGCTTGGACATCAATGCTTGTAATGGGAAATTTTGTAGTCCTAATTTACGACCGTATGAAGTGGCAAGAGAAAATATTATCTCTGCAGCCCTATCAGTAAAAAAAGGAGAGATTACTGAAGATCTAAAGAGAAAAATAATCTCTGCAGCTTAAAAAAATAAAAATCAAAGTACTGAAAGAGAATCTGATTAGAAAAAACTCTGCAGTTTCCATTAAAAGTACTATAAGACAATAAAGCGAGAAAAAATCATCTCTGCAGCCATTCCATTAAAAATCAAAATCAAAGAACTGAAAGATGTTATAATGAGAAAAACATATTTCTGCATCCAACCATATCACTGAAAAATAAATATTAAATCACTGAAATCTATCTCTGCATCTCTACAAAAAAATATCATAAGTGATATCTATGTCTGATTTTGAAATAGTGGTTGTCCATGGTGACCTATATGTTCATCAGTGACTTTTATTGTCTGATTTAGTGACATTGGTTGTCCATAGTAACCTATATGTTCATCAGTGGCATCTATGTGTCTGATATTGTGACATTGGTTGTCCATAGTAACCTATATGTTCATTAGTGACATCTATGTCTGATTTAGTGACATTGGTTGTCCATAGTAACCTATATGTTCATAGGTGACATCTATGTGTCTGATATTGTGACATTGGTTGTCCATAGTAACCTATATGTTCATTAGTGACATCTATGTCTGATTTAGTGACATTGGTTGTCCATAGTAACCTATATGTTCATCAGTGGCATCTATGTGTCTGATATTGTGACATTGGTTGTCCATAGTAACCTATATGTTCATTAGTGACATCTATGTCTGATTTAGTGACATTGGTTGTCCATAGTAACCTATATGTTCATAGGTGACATCTATGTGTCTGATATTGTGACATTGGTTGTCCATAGTAACCTATATGTTCATTAGTGACATCTATGTCTGATTTAGTGACATTGGTTGTCCATAGTAACCTATATGTTCATCAGTGGCATCTATGTGTCTGATTTAGTGACATTGGTTGTTCACTGTAACCTACATGTTCATTAGTGACATCTATCTCTGATTTAGTGACATTGGTTGTCCATAGTAACTGCATGTTCATCAGTGACATCTATGTCTGATTTAGTGACATTGGTTGCCCATGGTAACCTACATATTTATCAGTGATTTAGATAAAGCAAATTTTACCTTAGATGGTATTCCATAACCCTATCTAAATGTTTATAGAATGGTCTTGATGTGTAGTATCCACTCCAATAATGTTGATCTCTGTCCGAGTATGTAAAGAAATCTCCGCTAAGCACTGGATATCCGGGAGGCTTCTGTCCCTTTTCCACTTCATTCAACTCGTATAATTTATTAAAATATTCAGATAATGTACCGAACTTGATCTACAACACAAAATACAAACAAACGTTCAATATATCTAAAATATGTTTTTAACAATTTAGTTTTTACTTTTACTCTTTTTGTACAAAAATTTTTCAGAACTTAATTTTATCATGAAGTAGTTTACAATTAGAGACTTTCTACTATATATGGATTTCAACCAAAGTAGATAATCTCAAATAACTCCCAGCCAAT
Source organism: Tegillarca granosa (assembly GCA_029721355.1). Taxonomy (NCBI): domain Eukaryota; kingdom Metazoa; phylum Mollusca; class Bivalvia; order Arcoida; family Arcidae; genus Tegillarca; species Tegillarca granosa. The sequence continues at coordinate 700,587 of JARBDR010000367.1, read as the reverse complement.
CTCCCTCAATAAACCCTTCTAGATTATTCTTATTCTTATTACTATTTGATTAATCATACTCACATGTGCACCAAGTTCAGGATGGGCATTTATATAATTCATGATCATTTCATAATTCTGATACTGGAAATCCCATTCATCAGCCAGGTCATAACGGAAATCATCTCCCAAGGGAGCTAACACCACGTCCGATCTATAGAGTTGAGCCTTCTTCTTATACTGATCTAACAATAACTTGGCTCTATAAGGTTAGAATTAATAAAAAAAAACAATATAATCAAAGTACTGAATGTGCTGATTATGATTCAAATTAGTACATGTTCTGACTACTTACAGATAACTGATTTTTTCTTGTTCATCAAACATTAAATGTACACATAAGTAAGTCACCTTGATAATGACCTTTAAATTTATCAACTGTAATTAAGTCCCTTCAACAATAACTTTCAAGTATACACTGCATTATGTTAAAATCACCTTGAAAATGACCTTCAAGCAATAACAGTACTCACAAATAAGTCACCTGACAATGGCCTTCAAGCAGTTATAAGTCACTTTCATTTGATCTTTAAACATTAACTGAACATAAGTCACTCTAAAATCACTTGTATGCTTAATAGGGTTTGAACATATAATAATTATAAACAACCTTTGTTCAACATTTTCGTTCGTAATCTTCACTGGTGGGACTCTCCATGGGCAGTTCCATCGTTTCCCTGGCAACCGTCTAAAATCAAACTGACAACAGACTTTTGGATCTGGTCCACAGGTATGTGGCACATCATACGAGTAAAATGGCATCATATGACAGAACATGTCTGTTGTCCCATCTTGATCTGTCATAAAATAAAGTAGAGGTAGAATAAAACAGTGTTATATCAACTGGCGCTAGTGTTTTAATAAATACAACCTATGCTATTGGACAGCAATTCCCTAAACCCATACAGGAAAGAAGGAAAGAAGGAAAGCTCTCATGCCTCACTGTCTATACAGTAAAACCTGCTATAGTGACCACCTCTTTATACAGACCACCTGTCTATACAGTAAAACCTGCTATAGTGACCACCTCTATAAACAAATCTCCTGTCTATACAATAAAACCTACTTTAGTGACCACCTCTTTATACAGACCACCTGTCTATACAGTAAAATCTGCTATAGTGACCATCTCTATATACAGATCACCTGTCTATACAGTAAAACCTACTATAGTGACCACCTCTATATACAGACCACCTGTTTATACAGTAAGACCTGTTATAGTGACCACCTATTTATACAGACCACCTGTCTATACAGCAAAACCTGCTATAGTGACCACCTCTACATACAGATCACCTGTCTATACAGTAAAACCTGCTATAGTGACCACCTCTATATACAGACCACCTGTTTATACAGCAAAACCTACTATAGTGACCACCTCTATATACAGATCACCTGTTTATACAGCAAAACCTACTATAGTGACCACCTCTATATACAGACCACCTGTCTATACAGCAAAACCTACTATAGTGACCACCTATTTATACAGACCACCTGTCTATACAGCAAAACCTACTATAGTGACCACCTCTATATACAGATCACCTGTTTATACAGTAAAACCTACTATAGTGACCACCTCTATATACAGACCACCTGTTTATACAGTAAGACCTGTTATAGTGACCACCTATTTATACAGACCACCTGTCTATACAGCAAAACCTGCTATAGTGACCACCTCTACATACAGATCACCTGTCTATACAGTAAAACCTGCTATAGTGACCACCTCTATATACAGATCACCTGTCTATACAGTAAAACCTACTATAGTGACCACCTCTATATACAGACCACCTGTTTATACAGTAAGACCTGTTATAGTGACCACCTATTTATACAGACCACCTGTCTATACAGCAAAACCTGCTATAGTGACCACCTCTACATACAGATCACCTGTCTATACAGTAAAACCTACTATAGTGACCACCTCTATATACAGACCACCTGTCTATACAGTAAAACCTACTATAGTGACCACCTCTTTATACAGACCACCTGTTTATACAGTAAGACCTGTTATAGTGACCACCTATTTATACAGACCACCTGTCTATACAGCAAAACCTGCTATAGTGACCACCTCTACATACAGATCACCTGTCTATACAGTAAAACCTGCTATAGTGACCACCTCTATATACAGATCACCTGTCTATACAGTAAAACCTGCTATAGTGACCACCTCTACATACAGATCACCTGTTTATACAGTAAAACCTGCTATAGTGACCACCTCTATATACAGATCACCTGTTTATACAGTAAAACCTGCTATAGGGACCACCTCTACATAAAGATCACCTGTCTATACAGTAAAACCTGCTATAGTGACCACCTCTATATACAGATCACCTGTCTATACAGTAAAACCTGCTATAGTGACCACCTCTATATACAGATCACCTGTCTATACAGTAAAACCTGCTATAGTGACCACCTCTATATACAGATCACCTGTCTATACAGTAAAACCTGCTATAGTGACCACCTCTATATACAGATCACCTGTCTATACAGTAAAACCTGCTATAGTGACCACCTCTATAAATGGATCACCTGTCTATACAGTAAAACCTGCTATAGTGACCACCTCTACATACAGATCACCTGTTTATACAGTAAAACCTGCTATAGGGACCACCTCTATAAATGGATCACCTGTCTTTACAGTAAAACCTACTATAGCGACCACCTCTATATACAGACCACCTGTCTGTACAGCAAAGCCTGCTATAGTGAACACTTTTACATACAGATCACCTGTCTATACAGTAAAACCTACTATAGTGACCACCTCTATATACAGATCACCTGTTTATACAGTAAAACCTGCTATAAGGACCACCTCTATAAATGGATCACCTGTCTTTACAGTAAAACCTACTATAGTGACCACCTCTATATACAGATCACCTGTTTATACAGTAAAACCTGCTATAGGGACCACCTCTATAAATGGATCACCTGTCTTTACAGTAAAACCTACTATAGTGACCACCTCTATATACAGACCACCTGTCTGTACAGCAAAGCCTGCTATAGTGAACACTTCTACATACAGATCACCTGTTTATACAGTAAAACCTGCAATAGTGACCACCTCTTTATACAGACCACCTGTCTATATAGTAAAACCTGCTATAGTGACCTACTCTATATACAAATCACCTGTTTATACAGTAAAACCTGCTACAGTGACCACCTCTATATACAGATCACCTGTCTATACAATAAAACCTCCTCTATATACAGATCACCTGTCTATACAATAAAACCTCCTCTATATACAGATCACCTGTCTATACAGTAAAACCTAGTATAGTGACCACCTCTATATAAAGACCATCTGTCTGTACAGTAAAGCCTGCTATAGTGTCCACCTCTATATAAAGACCACCTGTCTATACAGTAAAACCTGCTATAGTGACCACCTCTACATACAGATCACCTGTTTATACAGTAAAACCTACTATAGTGACCACCTCTATATACAGATCACCTGTCTGTACAGCAAAGCCTGCTATAGTGACCACTTCTACATACAGATCACCTGTTTATACAGTAAAATCTGCTATAGTGACAATCTCTATATACAGATCACCTGTCTGTACAATAAAACCTACTATAGTGTCCACCTCTATATAAAGACCACCTGTCTATACATTATAACCTGCTATATTGACCACCTCTATATACAGACCACCTGTTTATACAGTAAAACCATGGGTCAGGTGAGCTACAAAATGTAAAACTAAATGGATCACTTACCCCATTGTTGTCTCCACATAAATTCAAGCTGTTTATTTTTTGCCAGATATTTCTTTATGGAATAATGAATTCTTTGTACCAACATATTTTTTAATCCAGTTTTCTTCAGTATGTATGCCATTGTTGGTGAATGTCCAAATGGGTCAATAGCCCATCCAGATTGAGGCTTTACACCTAAAAATAAAAATATACAGCTAGCAATATGACTATAACGAATCATATATATGTACACACTTACAGACACACTTACAGACTTAATATATCCCCTGGCTGTTTTTTTTTCACTCAAAGATAACAAGAATGGAGTAACTAGTTAGTACATTATATCCACAAAAAAAAAAAAAATTAATTAAAAATAATGATATTAATAATTGATATGCATCTGAAATGTAAATGTAAATTATAAATTGTAAAACTTATTATTATTATAATTATTATTATTATTACTATTACTAATATTATATATATGTGACATTACCTAAGGTTCCATAAAGCCACTGGTTTCCTTCTATAATTTGATCTATCATAGCAAAGTAGTGAGCATTGGCTTCGTCTGTCATCACCCATCCTCCTGTCACAATCTCTAACTGACCTCTGTCAATTAACCTTCAAATATAATAAATTGTTATCAGTGATTTGTATGTTCTGATTCAAATTTACACTCCATCTTGTTGCACACAGGGTCTGTTAACTTTTGTCATGAGACAATTATGTGACCAGCATGAAGTAACAATTTTTGATCTTGTTGCACACAGGGTCTGTAACTTTTGTCATGTGACAATCACATGACCAGCATGAAGTAACAATTTTTGATCTTGTTGCACACAGGGTCTGTAACTTTTGTCATGTGACAATCACATGACCAGCATGAAGTAACAATTTTTGATCTTGTTGCACACAGGGTCTGTTAACTTTTGTCATGTGACAATCACATGACCAGCATGAAGTAACAATTTTTGATCTTGTTGCACACAGGGTCTGTTAACTTTTGTCATGTGACAATTATGTGACCAGCATGAAGTAACAATTTCTGATCTTGTTGCAAACAGGGTCTGTTAACTTTTGTCATGTGACAATCATGTGACCAGCATGAAGTAACAATTTCTGATCTTATTGCATACAGGGTCTGTAACTTTTGTCATGTCATGTGACCATTATGTGACCAGAATTAAGAAGCAATTTCGGATCATGTTTAACACATTTTCTGTAAGTCTTGTCATGTGACCTGTGTGATGTAGTAATTTCCGGAAACAAGAACCAGCTTTGTCAAGTTATGTCAAAGAGGAAATGATGGCTACTTGTTCTAAAACACCACATTACATTTTTCAATAAATGAAACCCTTTTCACGACATTCATTTCAACGAAACCAAAAATAGGTACATGTGTGATTATGTTTAGGATCCCATCTGTATCAAGTACATGTGTACTCATATTTATGATCCCATCTGTATCTAGTACATGTGTACTTATTTTTATGATTCCATCTGTATCAAGTACATGTGTGCTTATATTTATGATCCCATTTGTATCCAGTACATGTGTACTTATATTTTTGATCCCATCTGTATCAAGTACATGTGTATTTATATTTTTGATCCCATCTGTATCAAGTACATGTGTACTTATATTTATGATCCCATTTGTATCTAGTACATGTGTACTTATATTTTTAATTCCATCTATATCAAGTTCATGTTATATTTATGATCCCATTTGTATCAAGTACATGTGTACCGGTACTTACTTTTTCATCCTTGCTTTTTTACTATTGTCGATTTCATCCCAATACAAGTTTAAATATGACATCTCAGCAAATATAATCTTCATTTGAGGATACTGTTCTAATTTATTCAACATGTTTTCAAAAATATTTCTTGTCTGTGCTCTGTAATAGTCTACAAATGTCTTTAACCAACCTAGGAACAAAAAAATAAAACAATCAAAGTACTGATAGTACTGAAGTATCACAGTGGAATGAAGTAATGGTGTTTTTTACCAAAGTAAAGATTTTACTATATCTATCAAGGCGGTCAGTTTTGGGATGATGGAGGAAACTGGAGTGTCTGGAGAAAACCACTGACCTTCTGCAAGCATCAGATAAACTTTCCCACACTAGGATCTGATTTGATCCTTGGTGATGAGAGGACATGTGATCTGTAAACACACACTTTAGACCTCTCAGCCACTGAGGACCCATGAATAGTGTGAAAAAGCTATATCAAAAAGTGAAACAATGTTAAGTGTTTTTTCCACCACAATTAAATAATTGAACATCTCGTTATAAGTAAAAGAATTTTCCTTTTCACAATCTTAACTAGTTATCACTTATAAAAATGAAGAATACTTTGGACAAAATACAATATTAAAACACATTCAGATACATGTATATGTACTTTATATACTCAAAGTTATCAATGTAAAACATCAAAATGGTAAAATTATGAGATTATAAACCAATTACAAATTATGTATGAATGGCAACACTATAAAATTAATATGATATTTCATTGGTACAAGTTAAGATACAAATCAATAGTGAATGTTATTACAATGGATTCATTTTTCAATGTTTATGATTTATGCAAATTACTCAGGTTCATTATGTTTTGCATATTTAAATTACCTGGGTCATTATGAGTATGAGGAACTACATAAATGTAAAGCTTTTTATTGGCCCACTGATCAGGGTCATAGGTCACTTTCCAACCTTGTTTCCAGGATCCACCATCAGGATTATCAAACGGAATTAAATCAAATACTTTCAGGATCTACAAAAAACAATAAATTAATATATCAAAAGATTCAGAGTCTTAAATGAAAAGTGCATCTTGGCCTCAAAAAAAATTTGCAAAATCATTCACATCTTCGTAGATATATGTTAAAAAAATATAAATGTGCAAAAATAAAAAAAAGTAATGCATATTAAAATGCCCCAAAATTTAAAGTCCTTAACTTTGCTTAAATAAAGAGGATAAGGAAAAGAAAAGGTTGTAGGTTTATGTGTCAACGGATTTGAGATACGAGATTTGAGGAGCACCAACAAGACCTGATAAGCCTAAACCAGGATAAAGGATCCCCAACCAGACTAAATGAGCCTTTAGAAGTTTTTTTGGATCCCAACAAGAATTGATATGCCCAAACCAGGTTTGAGGATTACTAACCAGACTTGAGAAGCTTTCAGCAGTTTTATGGATCCCAACAAGACCTGATATGCCTAAACCTAGTTTAAAGATCGCCAACCAGAATAAATGGGCATTTTACATTTTTCTTTTGGCTTTGCACAGATAAATTCTATGATCTAAAGACTCAGGAACTGATTCAGCAAACTGACACAGTACAATTTATAACAAAGTATTAGCCAGGCTACACATATTAGATATCTTCTTACCTGACATCACTCTCTGTAATGGGAACTTCAGACAGGCTAAAAATATTAGATGGTATTTAGACATCTTTCTTACCTGAACATCACTCTTTGTGACTGGAGCATCAGACATGCTACACATATTAGACATCTTTCTTACCTGAACATCACTCTTTGTGACTGGAGCATCAGACATGCTACACATATTAGACATCTTTCTTACCTGAACATCACTCTTTGTGACTGGAGCATCAGACATGCTACACATATTAGACATCTTTCTTACCTGAACATCACTCTTTGTGACTGGAGCATCAGCCAGGCTACACATATTAGATGGTATTTTGATGTCTTTCTTCTCTAGTTTCCATTTATTAATTGATTCTTGGTTGAACTTTATATTATCATTGACATCTTGTTTTTTCTCCATTTGTATTACTTCGTTACTTTTATCACCAGGGATCAGAATATCTTTAAGTTTATTTATTGTTTTTATGTCTCCCTTGGAAACCTGTTTGACAGCTTCTCGTATTTCACGAATAGTTTCATGATTTCTTGAAATGTCTTTCTGAATAGCTAATATTTTTTCTTCAATTTCATCCAAATTTTTCTGAAAATCACAAATCAAAATACTGAAAGTACTGAAATGATGAAAATCTGGTAAATATTAAATAATGTTGCTGGTTGTGACAGGGCTATTGCTTCATGTTGCATTATACCTCATTGGACTCATGATTGAATCTGTCTGGTCAGAAACTTGTGTGAGAGAGTTTGTCTGTTGGCTTGACTGTTGTGTTAAAACCATTACTTCACTCAACTTATACTACTTCTTCTGAACTGCTTATATTGTTTTTTTTTCTATGATTTTGTGTTTTTGAATGATCATCCTGTCCAGTTTGAAGATTGTCTATGAATGGTTGAAGTTAAGAGACAACTTTTTCATTTACCAATATTATATACCTAGGATATATTGATAGTGGTTGATTACCCCTATCAGACAAGACTCTGGATCAGAGGTGGAGTGTCTGCCTCAAAAGAGAGAGGTTGTGGGTTCATTGATCTCTACTAGACAAGACCAACTCTGTGCTTACAGGTAAAGTTTCTGTCTCCTGAGCGGGAGATTGTGTGGTTTCAAATATCTCTGTAACGCAGTAAATCTCGGCAATGAGCAGCAGATAAATCTATAATTAGACAGTCTGCGAGATGTTTGGGGCAGTTTAAATATACAGTACTCATTGAAAGGTACACATGAATTATTGTCGGTATTTTATTTACATGTAATTGTGTTATATGTGTATATATATAAATTATGCTGTATATATTTCTGGGATTATTTAAATATGTACTGCAAATAAATGGTGAACTTTATTTCAACAGTTTTATTTATTCGTTATTGTGGATTAATTATGTATTATCCAGGATTATTTAACTGTTCTGTGATATACTACGCTACCAATTACAACGAGGAAGGATGAGTTCCTCTGTTGTTTTTATTTACCAGGAACATGGTGTTTAATGCTTAATAGTACCATTTTAGTAATTACAAGCCAATATGGTACCCAGTAATTCTAACGACTGATGAATAAGTAGGTAATGGCAGCCACAAAATGTCTGATTTTACTAAAACTTCAATACATAGCCCCTTTATACCAGAATAATTTTTTGGTTGGTGGGATTGATAAATCTTTTTGAGGTTTTGTTCAGTCTTTACAAAAAAAAAATAAATAAAAAATAAAAAATAATGAAAAAAATAAATAAAAATAAAAATTTAGATAACCCTGTTTAAACAACACTCTTAAGCAACACAAGGTAGTCCTGAAAATCATTACTCTTAACGGCTTCACTATATGGACATGTACCATCTGTAAAGACATATATCCATATAGCAAAACAGTTAAAAGTCATGATTTTCAGGGTTACATCACAAGGGGGGTTAATAAAAAATAAGAAGTGATTACTTGCATGTACGGTAGAATAACACGGGTAGTAGGCACAATCAGGCCTTCACAAGTGCAGATTCTTGACAAAAATGTCAATTCAAACTCAAAAAGGTGATTGATAAATATCCCAATCTGCTTTTTTTCCCATAAAGAGTAAGCAGAATCTGATAAAAAATCTTTAATGTCAGCTTGTTAACAGTTAAGAGTACTCAGGATAGTGTCACAATTTACTGAACTTCCCTGTGTACAGGTAATTACCTAAATCAAGTTAATTGATTGCTAATGGCTGTACCCTTTGCCAACTGCAGATTGACCTTACCAGCATTTGTGAAGCCCTGGGTACAATACGATAATATATATCAGAGGTATACAGACAATGTGTGTGTGTGAAGTACATTAGACTTATGGTTCAATTAACATTACCACTACCACGGTGTCCCTAATTGGCAACGGATCACAACGGATCACAAATGATCACTAAAATGGCATTTATATGTATAAAGGATTGTCAGATTTGTTAGGA
>JARBDR010000367.1:668434-685934 GCA_029721355.1 Tegillarca granosa | reverse complement strand
AGTACAGTACTATTTATATACAGGTTTGGGGACGTTTGGGCTACTGCGTCGAGTCATGTGACCAGCTTGTGTACGCTATGCGGCATCACGTGATATTACAATGTCAAGCTCCAAATAGCAGCCAACACTCGTACCTCTTTCATGACATACGGAGCTATAAGGTTGACGCTGTTTCTGATCTTGGATCAATGTATGTTATTTGACATAACGTGATTTAACGTTTTTCGATGTACCCAAGGCAACGTTTTGATCCGACGTCACCGAAACTGAGGAACTCGTGGTTACATCCGGGTACCTATAACAATTTTTAGACCGACATACAGATCGTATAATAAATAAATAAATAATACTTTGTCATAATGTTCAGTGTCTATGTACCCAACTAAAATTTGAGTCTCATTTTTTGAATTCGTTAATTGTATTTCGTTGTTTCTTATTATAATATGTAATAAATCCATAGATTTCAATACCCCTAATTAAATGTCAATGATACACAACCAGACCCCAGTTTCACAATCAATCACTCAGTTGTGTGCACGAAGCTCAAATATTCTCATGTTCTCTCATTAATTTGTTTTAAAACCTTTAAGTTTTTCGAGACAATATTATTTGTTCAACAAAACTTCACTAAACAATTTCAATTGACATTGAAATATTCTCTAATTTGAGTTGAGTGAATGACTGTGAAACTTGGACCAGATTAACTTAAACCGTTGAATAATTGCCTTGACTGAACACGAATGTTGCAAAAGCTGTTCAAAATCCGTTTTTACTAAACCCTGAGCCGAATCACCTTGACAACTCATAAATATTTCTCACAGATACAAAACCTATCAATAGTCGTAAGTTATTCATCAGTTATATTACATGACAATTTTGTTTTAAATTTTAACTTTAAAATATCATTCAGTCATAACAAAACTTAAAGGTAATACAGGTATATAAATATTCTTCACAATACAACACAAAAAACTCTGTTACATAACATGAAAATTTGGTTCTAAATTCTAACTTTGTGTTGGTATCTAGTCATGTTAAATCTTGAAGGTGCTTTACGTGAATAGATAATTTACCTGTCGGAGTTTAAAATGCGTTAACAAAGACGTATTTATCTTTTATACATGGCTGTGTTATTTAAACACAATTTAAAAAAAAAAAAAATCAATAAGTTGGTCTATATTTGTGTATACTCGTTCGTCTGCTAAAATCAATACCAAACTTGCGTTTCTTTTCTTTTATACTCGCTCATCAATAAATTTTGTTTTATAAAATGCATATAAAAACGTCCCCTTATGAAATAGTAGAATAAAAATAAATTAACAAAATACGACTAAATCCCAATGTAAGTATTTATCTTAACAGAAAAACATTTAAAAAAAAACCTAAAAACTGAAATAATCGGCCATAATTTTTCGTCACTTAAATAGCAGATAAACAGTATCTATCAATGACTGAAAAAATGTAGCCAGACAGGATCTGCCAATAACTGAAACAGCAACCAGACAGTGTTTGGTAATGAAAAAAATAACAACTGACCAGGATCTGCCAATAACTTAGATATGCCAATGAATGAAATAGCAACCAGACAGTATCTACCAATGATTGAAATAGCAACCAGACAGTATCTACCAATGACTGAAAAAGCAACCAGACAGTATCTACCAATGCCTGAAATAGCAACAAGACAGTATCTACCAATGAAATAGCAACAAGACAATATCTACCAATGACGGAAATAGCAACAAAAGAATATCTGCCAATGACTGAAATAGCAACCAGACAGTATCTGCCAATGACGAAAAATGCAACCAGACAGTATATACCAATGATTGAAATAGCAACCAGACAGTATCTGCCAATGACTGAAATAGCAACCAGAGAGTACCTACCAATGATTGAAATAGCAACCAGACAGTATCTACCAATGAAATAGCAACAAGACAGTATCTACAAATGAAATAGCAACAAGACAATATCTACCAATGACGGAAATAGCAACCAGACAGTATCTGCCAATGACGGAAATAGCAACAAGAGAATATCTGCCAATGACTAAAATAGCAACCAGACAGTATCTGCCAATGCCGAAAAATGCAACCAGACAGTATCTACAAATGATTGAAATAGCAACCAGACAGTATCTACCAATGCCTGAAATAGCAACAAGACAGTATCTACAAATGAAATAGCAACAAGACAGTATCTACAAATGAAATAGCAACAAGACAATATCTGCCAATGACGGAAATAGCAACCAGACAGTATCTGCCAATGACGGAAATAGCAACAAGAGAATATCTGCCAATGACTGAAATAGCAACCAGACAGTATCTGCCAATGACGAAAAATGCAACCAGACAGTATCTACCAATGATTGAAATAGCAACCAGACAGTATCTGCCAATGATTGAAATAGCAAGCAGACAGTGTCTACCAATGACGGAAATAGCAACCAGACAGTATCTGCCAATGACGGAAATAGCAACAAGAGAATATCTGCCAATGACTGAAATAGCAACCAGACAGTATCTTCCAATGACGAAAAATGCAACCAGACAGTATCTACTAATGACTGAAATAGCAACCAGACAGTATCTACCAATGTCTGAAATAGCAACTAGACAGATACTACCAATGCCTGAAATAGCAACCAGAAAGTATCTGCCAATGTCTAAAATAGCAACCAGACAGTATCTATCAATGACTGAAATAGCAAGCTCACAATATCTGCCAATGTCTGAAATAGCAACAAGACAATATCTACCAATGACGGAAATAGCAACAAAAGAATATCTGCCAATGACTGAAATAGCAACCAGACAGTATCTGCCAATGACGAAAAATGCAACCAGACAGTATATACCAATGATTGAAATAGCAACCAGACAGTATCTGCCAATGACTGAAATAGCAACCAGAGAGTACCTACCAATGATTGAAAAAGCAACCAGACAGTATCTGCCAATGACTGAAATAGCAACCAGAGAGTACCTACCAATGATTGAAATAGCAACCAGACAGTATCTACCAATGAAATAGCAACAAGACAGTATCTACAAAGAAATAGCAACAAGACAATATCTACCAATGACGGAAATAGCAACCAGACAGTATCTGCCAATGACGGAAATAGCAACAAGAGAATATCTGCCAATGACTGAAATAGCAACCAGACAGTATCTGCCAATGCCGAAAAATGCAACCAGACAGTATCTACCAATGATTGAAATAGCAACCAGACAGTATCTACCAATGCCTGAAATAGCAACATTTAGACATTGGCAGATACTTTCTGGTTGCTATTTCAGTCATTGGTATATACTGTCTAGTTGCTATTTCAGACATTGGCAGATATTGTCTGGTATCTACTTCACACATTGATAGATACTGTCTGGTTGCTATTTCAGACATTGGCAGATACTTTCTGGTTGCTATTTCAGGCATTGGTAGAATCTGTCTAGTTGCTATTTCAGACATTGGCAGATATTGTGAGCTTGCTATTTCAGTCATTGATAGATATTGTCTGGTTGCTATTTTAGACATTGGCAGATACTTTCTGGTTGCTATTTCAGTCATTGGTATATACTGTCTGGTTGCTATTCCAGACATTGGCAGATATTGTCTGGTATCTACTTCACACATTGGTAGATACTGTCTTGTTGCTATTTCATTTGTATATACTGTCTGGTTGCTATTTCAGACATTGGCAGATATTGTCTGGTATCTACTTCACACATTGGTAGATACTGTCTTGTTGCTATTTCATTGGCAGATACTGTCTGGTTGCTATTTCAGACATTGGCAGATATTCTCTTGTTGCCATTTCCGTCATTGGTAGATATTGTCTTGTTGCTATTTCATTTGTAGATACTGTCTTGTTGCTTTTTCAGGCATTGGTAGATACTGTTTGGTTGCTTTTTTAGACATTGGCAGATACTTTCTGGTTGCTATTTCAGTCATTGGTAGTTACTGTCTGGTTGCTTTTTTAGACATTGGCAGATGCTTTCTGGTTGCTATTTCAGTCATTGGTATATACTGTCTGGTTGCTATTTCAGACATTGGCAGATACTTTCTGGTTGCTATTTCAGGCATTGGTAGAATCTGTCTAGTTGCTATTTCAGACATTGGCAGATATTGTGAGCTTGCTATTTCAGTCATTGATAGATACTGTCTGGTTGCTATTTTAGACATTGGCAGATACTTTCTGGTTGCTATTTCAGGCATTGGTAGTATCTGTCTAGTTGCTATTTCAGACATTGGTAGATACTGTCTAGTTGCTATTTCAGTCATTAGTAGATACTGTCTGGTTGCATTTTTCGTCATTGGAAGATACTGTCTGGTTGCTATTTCAGTCATTGGCAGATATTCTCTTGTTGCTATTTCCGTCATTGGCAGATACTGTCTGGTTGCTATTTTCGTCATTGGTAGATACTGTCTGCTTGCTATTTCAGTCATTGGCAGATACTGTCTGGTTGCTATTTCAATCATTGGTAGATACTGTCTGGTTGCATTTTTCGTCATTGGCAGATACTGTCTGGTTGCTATTTCAGTCATTGGCAGATATTCTCTTGTTGCTATTTCCGTCATTGGCAGATACTGTCTGGTTACTATTTCCGTCATTGGTAGATATTGTCTTGTTGCTATTTCAGACATTGGTAGATACAGCAACAAGACAGTACCTACCAATGACTGAAATAGCAATCAGACAGTATCTACTAATGTCTGAAATAGCAACCAGACAGTATGTACCAATGTGTGAAGTAGCAACCAGACAATATCTGCCAATGTCTGAAATAGCAACCAGACAGTATCTACTAATGTCTAAAATAGGAACCAGACAATATCTATCAATGACTGAAATAGCAAGCTCACAATATCTGCCAATGTCTGAAACAGCAACTAGACAGTATATACCAATGTCTGAAATAGCAACCAGAAAGTATCTGCCAATGTCTAAAATAGCAACAAGACAGTATCTACTAATGTGTGAAGTAGATACCAGACAATATCTGGCAATGTCTGAAATAGCAACTAGACAGTATATACCAATGACTGAAATAGCAACCAGAAAGTATCTGCCAATGTCTAAATGTCTGGTTGCTATTTCAGACATTGGCAGATATTGTCTGGTTGCTATTACAGTCATTGGCAGATATTGTCTGGTTGCTACTTTACACATTGATAGTATACTGTCTGGTTCCTATTTTAGACATTAGTAGATACTGTCTGGTTGCTATTTCAGACATTGGCAGATATTGTCTGGTTGCTACTTCACACATTGGTACATACTGTTTGGTTGCTATTTCAGACATTAGTAGATACTGTCTGATTGCTATTTCAGTCATTGGTAGGTACTGTCTTGTTGCTGTATCTACCAATGTCTGAAATAGCAACAAGACAATATCTACCAATGACGGAAATAGCAACCAGACAGTATCTGCCAATGACGGAAATAGCAACAAGAGAATATCTGCCATGACTGAAATAGCAACCAGACAGTATCTGCCAATGACGAAAAATGCAACCAGACAGTATCTACCAATGATTGAAATAGCAACCAGACAGTATCTGCCAATGACTGAAATAGCAAGCAGACAGTATCTACCAATGACGAAAATAGCAACCAGACAGTATCTGCCAATGACGGAAATAGCAACAAGAGAATATCTGCCAATGACTGAAATAGCAACCAGACAGTATCTTCCAATGACGAAAAATGCAACCAGACAGTATCTACTAATGACTGAAATAGCAACTAGACAGATACTACCAATGCCTGAAATAGCAACCAGAAAGTATCTGCCAATGTCTAAAATAGCAACCAGACAGTATATACCAATGACTGAAATAGCAAGCTCACAATATCTGCCAATGTCTGAAATAGCAACTAGACAGTATATACCAATGACTGAAATAGCAACCAGAAAGCATCTGCCAATGTCTAAAAAAGCAACCAGACAGTAACTACCAATGACTGAAATAGCAACCAGAAAGTATCTGCCAATGTCTAAAAAAGCAACCAAACAGTATCTACCAATGCCTGTCTGGTTGCTACTTTACACATTGGAAGATACTATCTGGTTGCTATTTCAGACATTGGTAGATACTGTCTGATTGCTATTTCAGACATTGGTAGATACAGCAACAAGACAGTACCTACCAATGACTGAAATAGCAACCAGACAGTATCTGTCAATGACTGAAATAGCAACCAGACAATATCTGCCAATGACTGAAATAGCAACCAGACAATATCTGCCAATGACTGAAATAGCAACCAGACAGTATCTGTCAATGACTGAAATAGCAACCAGACAGTATCTGTCAATGACTGAAATAGCAACCAGACAGGATCTGTCAATGACTGAAATAGCAACCAGACAATATCTGCCAATGGCTGAAATAGCATCTAGACAGTGACTTGGCCTGGAGATATTCATGTTTGATAATGATTGACAGTTGTCGGGTAGCTGTTTGATATGGTTGAATAGTTTGTCATTCCCCAAATTATAGTTTTTTGAAATAGATAGACAGTTGGTTGGCTGGAAGATTAATTTAATGCCATAAGCATGGAGGTAGTTTTTCCACCTACAAATTTGTTTAATAGAGAAATGAGTTGGTATAGATTAAAATATAAGCAGGTATATGCAAGTATTTGTTTTGTTTTGTAGGTTAAAATTGCAGAATAAAACAACATGGAACGAAAATTGATTTCAGATATATTTGCAAGCAAAGTGAACTGTAATAAACAGATTGGTTAGATACGGATGATATTTATGTAAAAATTATTTGTTCTACTGCACAATTTCAAACGCGTGGAATGCTTAAATCTTGACCAATGGATTATGATTATTACAATGTTATTAAGTTGCCAAGGAAAAGCTGTCACTAAAATATGGATTATGGATAAAAATTCATTATCAAAAGTCTGAACAAGAAAAATGGATTACGGATAAAATTAATTTTCAAAGAATGAGCAATTAAAAAAAACTATGAAGGATAGTCCAAATTTTTGAACTATCTGTTCAACTGATGTTGTGGTAGGGGTGAATGTATTCACATTGCCATGTATTCTGTTTTTGATGGAAGCTGCCTTTAGCTGGCGAATTCCATATTTTTAATCATAAACTGAAAAATGGCTTCTAAAGAACCAGGTAAAGTTTAATAATGTAATCGTTTTGTTCACAAATGTTTCCTTAGCAACCAGATCGTAACCGTCATTTTATTTAGTCTACTAGAGTTATCTCCCTTTAATCATAAATTATTTTTATTGTAAAGAACTGATGAAATATCAGTGATCTTTTTAAATTTTAACAGCGAAGATTTATACAAGCAGCTGTATAAAAAGTTGGTTGATATTAATAAACAGTAATGAACTATTTTAATTTAGTTTAAAATTGTCTCTGTTATGTCATCCAAAGAACACCTGCCTTTGTTAAATAATAATTATAAATGAGTAATCTTTTCACAAACTAGTTTATTGATTGCTAATAAAGTGACAAATTTATCTTTAAAGTCAAAAACATTCAACGTTATTTCATTAGTGTAACCAAGGGGATAAGAATGATATTGCATTAGTGTAACCAAGGGGATAAGAATGATATTGCATTAGTGAAACCAAGGGAATAAGAATGATATTGCATAAGTGTAACCAAGGGAATAAGAATGATATTGCATTAGTGTAACCAAGGGGATAAGAATGATATTGCATTAGTGAAACCAAGGGAATAAGAATGATATTGCATAAGTGTAACCAAGGGAATAAGAATGATATTGCATTAGTGTAACCAAGGGAATAAGAATGATATTGCATTAGTGTAACCAAGGGAATAAGAATGATATTGCATTAGTGTAACCAAGGGGCTAAGAATGATATTGCATTAATGAAACCAAGGGAATAAGAATGCAATTGCATAAATGTAACCAAGGGGATAAGAATGATATTGCATAAGTGTAACCAAGGGGATAAGAATGATATGGCATTAGTGTAACCAAAGGGGTTAAGAATGATATTGCATTAGTGTAACCAAGGGAATAAGAATGATATTGCATAAGTGTAACAAAGGGGATAAGAATGATATTGCATATGTGTAACCAAGGGGATAAGAATGATATTGCATTAGTGGAACCAAGGATATAAGAATGATATGGCATTAGTGTAACCAAGGGAATGAGAATGATATTGCATTAGTGTAACCAAGGGAATAAGAATGATATTTCATTAGCGTAACCAAGGGGCTAAGAATGATATTGCATAAGTGAAACCAAGGGGATAAGAATGATATTGCATAAGTGTAACAAAGGGGATAAGAATGATATTGCATCAGTGTAACCAAGGGAATAAGAATGATATTGCATTAGTGTAACCAAGAGAATAAGAATGATATTTCATTAGTGTAACCAAGGGGCTAAGAATGATATTGCATAAGTGAAACCAAGGGGATTAGAATGATATTGCATAAGTGTAACAAAGGGGATAAGAATGATATTGCATAAGTGTAACCAAGGGGATAAGAATGATATTGCATTAGTGTAACCAAGGGAAAAAGATTGATATTGCATTAGTGTAACCAAGGGGCTAAGAATGATATTGCATTAGCGAAACCAAGGGGCTAAGAATGATATTGCATAAGTGAAACCAAGGGGCTAAGAATGATATTGCATAAGTGAAACCAAGGGGATAAGAATGATATTGCATAAGTGTAACAAAGGGGATAAGAATGATATTGCATAAGTGTAACCAAGGGGATAAGAATGATATTGCATAAGTGTAACAAAGGGGATAAGAATGATATTGCATAAGTATAACCAAGGGGATAAGAATGATATTGCATTAGTGTAACCAAGGGGATAAGAATGATATTGCATAAGTATAACCAAGGGGATAAGAATGATATTGCATTAGTGTAACCAAGGGGATAAGAATGATATTGCATAAGTGTAACAAAGGGGATAAGAATGATATTGCATAAGTGTAACCAAGGGGATAAGAATAATATTGCATTAGTGTAACCAAGGGGATAAGAATGATATTGCATTAGTGTAACCAAGGGAATAAGAATGATATTGCATAAGTGTAACCAAGGGAATAAGAATGATATTTCATTAGTGAAACCAAGGGGATAAGAATGATATTGCATAAGTGTAACAAAGGGGATAAGAATGATATTGCATAAGTGTAACCAAGGGGATAAGAATGATATATCATAAGTGTAACAAAGGGGATAAGAATGATATTGCATAAGTGTAACCAAGGGGATAAGAATGATATTGCATTAGTGTAACCAAGGGGATAAGAATGATATTGCATAAGTATAACCAAGGGGATAAGAATGATATTGCATTAGTGTAACCAAGGGGCTAAGAATGATATTGCATAAGTATAACCAAGGGGATAAGAATGATATTGCATAAGTGTAACCAAGGGGATAAGAATGATATTGCATAAGTGTAACAAAGGGGATAAGAATGATATTGCATAAGTGTTACCAAGGGGATAAGGATGATATTGCATTAATGTAACCAAGGGGATAAGAATGATATTGAATTAGTGTAACCAAGAATATTGAAATGTTATTGCATTTCTGTTACCAGGAATACTGGAATGGTATTGCATATCTAGAAAGTCAATATTGGAATGGTATTGCATAAGTGTAACCAGAGAGATATGATTGGTGGGATAAGTATGAATACATAGACAATGTTTATTGTCCAATTCAATTTTAAAAACCATCCTACGTAGTTGGCCTTTACATTTTTCAACAAAAGTAACTAATACAAGATAAAGTATACATATATTTTCTCTGACAGAAACAAAATCAATATTTTATATGTATTTGTACAAGTATTTATTTCAGATGATCCTGAGGACCAAGATGATGAGCCTGAACCTAGCAGCTCCAAAATTCCAAGACTGGAGCATCAAAATAAAGGTAAAATATGTCCTATTTATCATCTATAACAAACATCTTTAGTGATTGAATAATCAAGTGACAAAACTTCAAATATATATATATATATATATATATATATATATATATATATATATATATATATATATATATATATATATATATATATACGAATATTTCACGTCGCGAGTTATAGGCGAAGTTGCAGAAATTTTGCTTGTGCGTTGCGCTGACACGGGGTCTCGTTGAATTAAGTTCGCATCCGAAAGAACCGTGACTTTCATTTTGTAATTCCGAGTGCCTGGCGAGAGAACAGTCACTACCCACTTTCAAGTCTTGAGGCTGACCCGGTCCGGATTCGAACCCACGACCTACGGAGCGAGGACTATACCAACTAAGTTATTGATCTGTTAGTGTAATGGATATTGATCACAGATATTTTTTTTGGTGATTATCGGTAAATTGATCTTTTAAACATTGATCATTGATGGATTTATTATAAGTATATCGATCGTGATCCTTGATAATTGATCTGTTGGTGTAATGAATGTTGATAAATTGGTCTTTGATACATTATTGTGAATGTATTGATTTTTAATATATTGGTTCCTGATATATTAAGTATTGATTTATTGATTATCAATATTTTTATCCTACATGTACATACATGTATAATGATCACTGATTTATGGATTATTGGTATATTGATTAATTATATATTTTCCCTTATATATTGGGATTCGATATATTGTTTATTTATATAATCATTTATGGTATATTGATTAATGATCCCTGATATATTGATCATTGATATATTGATCCCTAATATAAAAATTATTGATACATTGGTCCCTGATACATTGATTATAAAGTATTGTTTATTGATATATTGATCCCCGATATATCGATTATTCAAGATTTTGTTCTTTATGTTGTATTGATCAGTTTTTCGCAAGATTTAAAGTAAATGATGAAACAACAAATTACGACGTTAACATTTGTATAAAAAAAAGAAGTATTCCATTAATATTATTTTATTTTCCCTCAGTTATAATCAATGTACATATAGTTTTATTTTTCAACTCTTATTTTTAAAAGTACATGTACATAAATCATTTCAACTTCTTGACTGAGTTTATTTTCATAATTAAATAAGATACACTACAGTTAACCTTTTTAATTATGTAAAATTTCAATACAAATAAATTTCAAATTTTCTTAAGAAATTGATTTTTGATATAATGTCAAAAATTAATGTTCTTTTGTGATGTTATCACTTTAAATAAACAAGTTCCTATTTAGATCTCTGAAGCCAATACAAATGAAGTTAGATTGATATTTAGTTTCTTAGGCAAAAGATATTTGTCTGAAGTAAATATATAACAAATACCTGCTAAATTTCGATGTGCCAGATGTGCACATTTCGGAAAATCATTCCTCATCACTGACACTAGGGGCCGAAAAAGTTGATAGATTAAAATACATACGCCAAACAGTTGCAAATTAATGAATCTAAAGTTCCAAAAATATAACTAAGAAGATCACAGTAATGTTAATCTTTTAATAAACAGGAAAGATCTAAGTGACATTAATTTGGTGTATCCCAATATATCAAAATAGTATTTGCCTAATGTAACCAAAATGATGGGAGCGACATTA
Source organism: Tegillarca granosa (assembly GCA_029721355.1). Lineage (NCBI taxonomy): Eukaryota > Metazoa > Mollusca > Bivalvia > Arcoida > Arcidae > Tegillarca > Tegillarca granosa. The sequence continues at coordinate 674,364 of JARBDR010000367.1, read as the reverse complement.
ATCTAGTGTACCAAGGAGATCAGAATGATCATTTATGTTACCAAGAAGTGATGTAACATTATAAAATAATGTGTATGTATTGGGGTTTTAAGTACTTGCTGAAAATTATTGGGATTAATGATTGATGAATTATTTAATAATTTTTTAATGTGTTTAAATACTTTCCATCAAGAAAAATACTCTCTTTCGTATTTTAAAAAAATATTTGTTCATGTCAGCTGACATGCGCCTATGCTGTATGTGGATTAGTTTCGTTACACTTTAACATACTCCTGTAAAGATGAAACAGTTGTAAGTTAATTATGTGCACTGTAATTGTATTTTTTCAGTTGATCGCAAGGAAGAAATCCATTATCAATTAATAGCTGAATTAAAAGAACACATATTTATCAAATGGTCTGGATATGATAAACTTTTATCACGGCTTAGGGCATATAAAATAACACCAAAAGACATAGCAGATTGCAAAGAGAGTGAATGTAATCTTTTTGATTGTCTCGAACGCAAAGGTATTATTGAAGTTGGCAAATATGATGCTCTTCTGAAAGTGTTAGAAGAAGAAAATGAACCTGCAAGACAGATTATCAAGTCATACCAGGCAAAGATTGAAGAAATATCTAGAAAAGAAGGTATAAAAATTACATTATTTCTTTTTGTCCTTGTCCAACAATACTGAACTGATTATCATTTATGGGTTATGGTACATTTTAAGCTATTGTTTTGACCCAACAAATTTGAGATTGTAAAATTACTTTTTTGTCCATGGCTTTGTTCTTTCAGTGTTTAAAAAAAATAAAATCTTTAAACCATTTATTGGACTATGTAGATTATCAAGACATACCAGGATAAAATTGGAGAAATATCTTGAGAAAAGGTATAAAGATTACAGTATTCACTTTTGTGTCTGTCCATAAAAATGAATTGGTAATCTTTTTTTTTTTTGTTTGAATTATAAGCTTTGTTTCTAACCCGTCATATCTGAGAATAAAGATTTCTTTATTGCCGATTGTTTTCTTCTCTAAGAAATTTTTAAATATTCTTACTGATCATTTTAAACCATTAAGGTGATTTTCTTACCTTGTTTCGTAATATTTGAAATGTTAAAATAAATATAGTTGATGCCTAGAAATAATATTAATTGTTTAAATGTTTTATGGCAACTGGCATTGTAATAAAAATAGATAGTGTACCCATTTCTCCTTTTATTGCACCTTTGCAATAATTGGAGTGAAGTAATGGTGTTTTTTGTCTCAGTCAGGATCCTTCACTTATTTTACGGTGTCAGTTCTAGGATGGTGGAGGAAACCTAAAGTGCTAAAAAACAACATGAAGCTTGGTTTTGCAAACTGACAAACGTTTTGATACTAGGATCTGCCGGAGTGGAAATTAAACTTAGGCAATGAGAGGAACTGTAATCAGCGTGTTCTTGCTGTATACCACTTGGACAAGAAACTTTGCAATAGATTGTTTGGGGTAGCTGAAAAATATTCTTGTCCTCATGAAATCTGCACAAAAGATTACACCTATCAAATATAGATAATTTTTTTAACTTTAAGGAAAATTCTTATTAGATACATATATAACTTTTGTTGTATTTTGTTCTTCATCGAATTGCTTTCGAAGTATTTTGTCTTTTTTGTATCCAAAATTTCTTTTTTTCTTTTCAAAGATAATTTGATAGAAAATCCAGCAGCATATATCAGATAACAGTCACGTTTTTTTTCTAACAATAAATCAACCTTTGGTAAAAAATCAAAATCAATTCCTTTAAATTAGAAATGTTAATCTAGTAATCTCTTTTTACAATCTCAGTCAAATGAAGGTATCCATCTATTAATAAATCAACAAGCCTTCTCCGGAAAATAACCTATAGGTAGTAGACCTCAGTCGTGATAAGGCCGGATGGGGGCGACGGTCGAAGTAGTGCATATAAAAAACTCAGGGTCCTTTACTTAGACCCTGCTCAATTAAATTTGTTAATAAATAGCACTTTTGCAATTTGCCAAGGACAGGGCTTTCTGAGGTTTGTTAAGAATTAACTGAGTTGGAATGACTATCGCACTATATTTCCGGCGTAAGGACTGGAGCCGCACAATGCACTTCCTATGCCTGGACCACATTTTCGAGCAATCATTGCCATGTGCTTTAAGCATGATTGACACATTTTCCAAATTTCTGAAAAAAATGAATCAGACAAGGTATTGATTTTATATGAAAAAGAAAAAAGGAATATTTGAGGATTCGGGGACAATATGTGCCATTATATGTAGTTCGGGGGATTATTGACCATCAGATTCTTTGAAAATAGTCTATTTTGAGGTAAACTTTTACAATTTTCTGTGTTTGCCATGGTAACAATATGTTTGCTAAACTTTTAAAAATTTGTATTTGTGTCAAAAATTCAGTATAGAAATAGTGTTTTATTTCTTCTGATTTTAAAAAGTATCAACATTCCTGGTGTAATTCAAACATTATTGAAATATGGGTGCATAACACTAAAGGTGATATGACCAAAAATTGGTCAATTTTGGCTGTCATTTCATGACTGAGGTCTGTAACAATACACATCCATCTTACCACAAGTCGTCAAATCTCTGATATGGCATAACGTATATATATCAATTTCAGAAGATTCCAGACAAAAACGAGACGATGAGGCTGGACCTAGCTGCTCTAAAAGTAAAAAATATAGCGATGAAGAACAAGGTAAAATCATAAATTGCATGTTGTCCCTAATCAAATTTTAAAAATTTAACAAATTATCGTATTTGTTTGCGAATGTTCTGTTAAAGCTGTATTAAGTTTTTCAATTTTCTGAATTTTTTTTTTTTTTTTTTTTTTTTTTTTTTTTTTTTTTTTTGATTTTCTAAAAATTAATTTTTTAAATAGATAACGTCTAATCACGATCCTTGAAATTTATTTTCTAAAATATCTTCATATAAGCTGTAAATAAACGGAATCCTCTAACGGGTTGGTCAATGTTAACTATGATTGTTATTTGTTTAGAACATGCAGGAATTCTGGTGAATCAAAGGTGAAACCTGATAAATTGTATTAATTGTCCGTCATTAATATCCAAATTTATTCGCAATGGTTTTACGCATCCCTTACAAAGTGACAAATTTAATGAAACTCTGTGTTTAATTTATCGTATTTCACCGTTTGTATTTATGTTTAAATGACCCGGTTTTTTATGACGTAACCATTTTCTAAGATTAGGTCCCACAGACAACATCTCGCTGTGAAACCATTGTTATTTCTGTATTTATTCGATCGTTAAACCAATTCTAACATTGTCCATCAGGAACATCATTAATTGGATCAACACTGTTATATTTTTTTCCTAGAGAAACTAATACAGCTTTAATTAAAGCTTGTTCAGCATTATTGGTCTGATAATTAGTTCAACGTCTTCTTGCTTTATTAGATAAATATAACAAAAATTAGTTGATTTATTTAAAGAAATTGCATTGCAGAATAAATATAGATGTAATATTTGTTACAGCAAAAAAGAAACATAATTTTTTTTGTAATTATTTTATAATTTTTATTTGGTTTTTTTTCAGTTACACTTTCTCCAGCATTACGTGAAATAGCAGGTAAGTTGGACATTAACGTTAGTACAACTAAATTTCTAAAGTTCAAATACTTTTGAGCAAGATTGCTGTAAAGTTTGTTTAGATGAACTAAATAATTCTCTAGTTGTTTATATGTTGTATCAAAAAACGTTTTCCTTTTGCTGATTTCCACTTTTTTCATAATGTCTAGTTGTCCACTATATATTTGTTACAGTGTTTCTCAGAAAAAGCTTTCCAGATATTTTTGAATGTTTGATTTACTGGACTTGTTGCTAGCAATTATTATATAATATTGCTGGAATAATTGCCCCTTCAATTACAATTTTATAATCTTCTATATCTTCTTTATTTTTCCTTACTGTCCAGTGCAACTAAAAGAACTAAAAAAACAAAAACAAAACTAAAAAAAACAAAACAAAACAAAACAAACAAAAACAAAAAATTTTCAAAACCGGCTAGTTCAAATATACACGTGGACGTCCATCAAAAAAAGGGAGGATTGATGACTCCTGTCCAGCTAGTTACACCCGTCAAGCGTAAAAACTAATTTGACAATTAAAGAACATGAAAACTATGAAACATCAAATATATCCAATATAAGTCACTTCTTGCTCATCAACAATAAGTGATGACGTTCATGACATTGTTAAGGTCTATCATTGCAATGTTTCCGAGTCAATAATTAATTGTAAGCAACTTCCTTTGCATGAGGGAACAATACTTAGTTTAAATACATTCAACAAATGGTGAATTTTATTCCACCAGCAGCGATACCTGCAACTTCCTTTGCATGAGGGAACAATACTTAGTTTTAAATACATTTCAACAAATGTGAATTTTATTCCACCAGCAGCGATACCTGCTCAGGTGTAGTAAAATATATCAAAAGTAGGATTTAAAACACTATTCACCATTGCTAGAGCATTAGTACCTTTTTTGATGTCTTGTTTATAACAACATTAGACTGTACTTTTATTAGCTAGTACTGTTTAAAGCTGCATTAAGTTTACCAATTTTCTAATTTTTTGTGATTTTCATAAAATATTTTTTTAAAAGTAGATATCTTCTAACCACGATCCGTGACATTCATTTTCTAAAATTTCATTTCTTTTAGCTGTAAATAAACGGAATTCTCTGACCGGTTGGTCAGTGTTCTACGATGATAATAATGAGCTTGGAGCATGCGCACGGATGTAGGGAAAAGCCTAATCGAAAGTGAAACAAGACAGATTGCATTAATTGTCCTTCATTAATATCCAGATGTATTTGAAATGGTGTTATTTATCCCTTACTAAGTCACAAATGACAAATTCAACGAAGTTCTGTGTTTAATTTATCGATTTCAACATTTTGAAAGTTGTGTTTAAATGACCCGGGTTTTGATGACGTAACCATGTTCTAATATTAGATCCCAAATGCTGCATCTCGCTGGGTAAATGCTGTAATTTCTGTATTTATTCAAGCTTTTATCGTTGAACCAAATGTATCATTGTTCATTAGGAACATCATTTATTAGATTAACACCGTTTTAATTTTTTCTTTGGAAAACTTAATGCAGCTTTAAATTTAGAATTTAGAAATTTTTTCCACAAGAAACATTCAAATTTTACACATGCCAATTTCAAAATTTTAGAATAACCTACATCTTTTTTTTTTTCTCGATAATTCATATAAAATATATGAATTATTTAATGAACATATATTTGTTATATATTCACTACACATTTTATAATTTCGTCAATTCATAATAAGAAAGTTTAAATCTATATCAGGGTAGATTTTGTCCATTTTGTTCACATTGGTACCCAAAGATTCTATTCTCTAATTCATACAAAAACAGCGTTCAACTTTATACTAAGTACATATGTATTTTCAATATGCAAATCAAAATCTAATTTAATATTATCAGTTTTGATCCGTTGAGTCCGTTTTTAAATCCGATTTTTAGTTACTATGGCACCGAAGGAAATTTTCAATTTAGAACAACTTCATATTGGGAATAAATTCTCAAAACAAATTTTTTTCCATAAAAAACAGTTATTGTTATTGTCTTTTTGTTGACGTTTTTATTGACAAAACTGGTTTCTCATTTTATTTCCAGAACGTACCTTGAAAAGAATGAACAGACACTTGTCATCCAATACATTTGTACAGACACAAGCAGTAATAAAAGGCAAACAGCTATTAGATGAAAACAAAGTTCTTATTTATACGGGGCTCCCTGGTGAGGGAAAAACTGAAAATGCATTGTGTGTTCTTAATTTGATAAAGCAGGAAAATCCAAAGGATATATATTTAAAGATGGATTCTTTATCAGAGTGGACAATTGTGAATCCAAATTTGAACTTGGTG
>JARBDR010000367.1:609434-668334 GCA_029721355.1 Tegillarca granosa | reverse complement strand
AAATGTTTAATAAATCCCAAGTAAGGATTAGTGCAGAAATATTGGATTGTCTACAATAGTTCCAAAATGACTGGGAAATTATTGGTAAGCAAACTTATAAAATTTCTGTCTTTCCAGAGAATGTCCAGATTTGTACTGAACCTTACTGCAGCAAGGAAAACTGTGATTAAAAAACCTAGCATTATCAAATTAACTTTAAAAATTCACTGTAAATGCAATCTTACACAATCTATAGCACAATTATAACTAAAGGTGGACAATATTTTATCAGACATACCATGTAAGCCGTTTACAGTGGACAATATTTTATCAGACATACTGTGCAAGCCGTTTACAGTGTGGACAATATTTTATCAGACATACTGTGTTAGCTATTTACAATGTGGACAATATTTTATCAGACATACCATGTAAGCCGTTTACAGTGTGCTCGTTTATTAGCTTGTTCTGTGTAAGTCATTCTATCTGGAGCCTCGCCATAGATGTCCATATCATAGTTACTCTGCATCAAATAGCTAGAGGCTGTACCTGGAGCCATCTCACCTGTAATACAATCAACTATTTATATACACATATGCACATAACACAGCTGGTTGGTTGGCTGATTGTTTTAAATGGTGCTGGATGACCCACTCAAGACTGTTTCACTTTTATAAAGATGATTATGCAGTTATTTCTATTTTGAGTGTTTTCATCTTACCCTCAAAATACACCAAAATTTGAACCCTGCTAAAATAACCACTACACAGTATTATGTTAGAAGAACTAGATTTAGCAGAAACATATTTCTAATGTCATATTTTGTTAATAAATAGTGAAAATATAATTACCGAGGCCTGGACTGTCTGCTCCATCAAAGAAATAATCATCTGGTGTAAAACCAGCTTCAAGTAGAGCTGTCCGACAAGCGCTTCTAACAACTTCCTTAACCAAATCACGAAACTCCATCAATCGACCAGCAACCTAATATTACATGTACATAAATCAATCAATCAATCAATCAATAATGAATCAATAACTGAATGAATGAATGAATTAATAAATTTATTTAATTAATGATTGAATGCATGAATGAATGAACGAATGAACAAACAAACAAACGAATGAATACATCATGTATATATATGGAATCATCCAGTGACCTAAAATAATACTCTATCAATTGGTCAATTACATAAATTACATGTATCTAAACAAAATAATATATATTCAATCCTTACATGCACAAACTGTATATATACATGTATATATATATATATATATAGCAAACTATTATAAGTGAGAGAATAGTGAATTGGAAGATCAAACACAATTACTCTACTACATGTCTCTCAACTCTGCTCATTTTATTGAGCTTGCCACACCCTCTTCTTACCCTTCAACCCAACCCCTAAAGATCATGCATAGTTGATCTTACCTCACTAAGCTGTGTGAATTGAGCTTCTCTGAATTCTAACAAAGTGTAAGTATGTTTCTTCTCGACTTTACACAATCCCATATCACTGATTCTATGACACATCTCACGGACATTTAACAATGCTGGACGTAGTGACTGAAATGTTTAAAATAAAATACATGACACATCTCAGGGACATTCAGTTATGTTGGATGCAGTGACTGAAATACATTAAACAACAAGAGGCCCAAAAGGGCCTGTGGAGCTCAACTGACAAAAATGGTTCTTGTGCCTTCATTTATATAAACTCAGTACAGGGACTTGAGCTGACGTTAAATGCTAAATACAAAAGCTGTAGGCCTTACAGTTTCAGAGAAGAATATTTTTAAATTTGACTTCCCATATAAGTATATGTAGATATATGTGCCCCTTGGTGGGACCAAAATTGGCCCAGGGGCCTTTATTTGTACAAACCTGGTAAAGGGACTTGAGCTGATTATGAAAGCTTAAAGCCTTACAGTTTCAGAGAAGAAGATTTTTAAATTTGATTTCCCATATATGCATATGTAGATATATTGGCCCATAGGGTGGGACCAAAAATGGCACAGGGGCCACCATTTGTACAAACTTGGTAAAGGGATTTGAGCTGATGTTAAATGCCAAATATAAAAGCATTATGCCTTACAGTTTCAGAGAAGAAAATTTTTTAATTTGATTTCCAATATATATATATGCAGATATATGGACCCCTGGGGTGGGGCCAAAAATGGACCGGGGGCCACCATTTGTACAAACTTGGTAAAGGGGCTCAAGCTGATATTAACTGCCAAATATGAAAGCTTAAGGCTTCATGGTTTCAGAGAAGAAGATTTTCAAAGTTGATTTTCCATTATGAGCCATATATGCATATGCTGATATACGGACCCCTGGGGTGGGGCCAAAATTGGACCGGGGGCCACCATTTGTACAAACTTGGTAAAGGGGCTCAAGCTGATATTAACTGCCAAATATGAAAGCTTAAGGCTTCATGGTTTCAGAGAAGAAGATTTTCAAAGTTGATTTTCCATTATGAGCCATATATGCATATGCTGATATACGGACCCCTGGGGTGGGGCCAAAAATGGACCGGGGGCCACCATTTGTACAAACTTGGTAAAGGGGCTCAAGCTGATATTAACTGCCAAATATGAAAGCTTAAGACTTCATGGTTTCAGAGAAGAAGTTTTTCAAAGTTGATTTTCCATTATAAGCCATATATGCATATGCAGATATATGGACCCCTGGGGTGGGGCCAAAAATAGACCAGGGGCCACCATTTGTACAAACTTGGTAAAGGGGCTCAAGCTGATATTAACTGCCAAATATGAAAGCTTAAGGCTTCATGGTTTCAGAAAAGAAGATTTTCAAAGTTGATTTTCCATTATAAGCAATATATGCATATGCAGATATATGGACCCCTGGGGTGGGGCCAAAAATAGACCAGGGGCCACCATTTGTACAAACTTGGTAAAGGGGCTCAAGCTGATATTAACTGCCAAATATGAAAGCTTAAGGCTTCATGGTTTCAGAGAGGAGATTTTCAAAGTTGATTTTCCATTATAAGCAATATATGCATATGCAGATATATGGACCCCTGGGGTGGGGCCAAAAATAGACCGGGGGCCACCATTTGTACAAACTTGGTAAAGGGGCTCAAGCTGATATTAACTGCCAAATATGAAAGCTTAAGGCTTCATGGTTTCAGAGAAGAAGATTTTCAAAGTTGATTTTCCATTATAAGCCTTATTTTCACTTTTTACGAAGTACGACAGAAAAACGCTAAAAACGCGTAACCTAGTTTTTGACAGAATTTCACGAAATGTACAACCTACATGTTTAAGGGTGTCTAGAAGCTAAATATCACATCAGATTTTGAATATAACCTATGGTTTCAGAGAAGAAGCTTATTTTAGGTTTTTTTACATTCTAGGTCGCTGTGACCTACTTTTGGTTGCCATGGAAACCAATTGTAAAAATTTTCATCTACTCCTTCTAAGGATCATTCCTGCAAAGTTTTGCTAAAATTGGCCCAGTAGTTTCTGAGTTTTTGCTGTTAACGGACGCACGCACGCACGCACGCACGCACACGCGCATCATGCCATAAGCTCATCTGGCTTTAGCCAGTTGAGCTAAAAACATGACACATTTCACAGAATTTCAATAACGCTGGACGCAGTGACTGAAATACATTAAACAAAAACATGACACATTTCACAGAATTTCAATAACGCTGGACGCAGTGACTGAAATACATTAAACAAAAACATGACACATTTCACAGAATTTCAATAACGCTGGACGCAGTGACTGAAATACATTAAACAAAAACATGACACATTCCACAGACATTCAGTAATGCTGGACGCAGTGACTTAAATACATTAAACAAAACCATGACACATCTCATTGACATTCAATAATGCTGTACTAATCATTAAGAGATAAGTATATTATAACCTGTATATAAAGACCGACCTGGGGACTGTTACAAAAAGTGATTTTGACTGTATGTATTTTCTCTCTTGCCATTTTTTTTACTTACAGGGTTGACAATAAAGAGGTTCTCATCCAAAGCTTTTGTACAGGCCTGTATTCTCTTAGTTCTTACATTCTTCCTCCAAACATTAAAAGCTTTCCATTTTCTAAATAATGAAAATGTCCTGATCTGAAAATGGAAAAAACATAACATACATAACTGTAACTTAAAGATTTTGTGTGTAATGTTTTAGCAATACAAATCCCGACATCAGTCCATATGAACAAATACAGGACTGGTCCACACATATAAACAAATACAGGACTGGTCTACATATGTCTAAATATACATAATTAGTCAGTTTATAAATATCTTACCCAAACCTAAACTGTAACCAATAAGAGAAAGAAAACATAATTAAATATAAAAATATTCTTCAGGTTATGTTTTACTTTTCTTGTTTTTAAATGTGTATTAATGGACCACTGATCATAAAATAACTGAGATTGCTGAGGCCATCAGCTAGTATGTACCATAACCACACCACTGGACATTTACTCCAGTGTATATACCAAGTCAGGGGTTTATAATCAGTTGTCCTTACAGTACTACAACCACACCACTGGACATTTATTACAGTGTATATACAATGTCAGGGGTTTATAATCAGTGGTCCCTATAGTACTACAACCACACCACTGGACATTTATTACAGTGTATATACCAAGTCAGGGGTTTATAATCAGTTGTCTTTACAGTACTACAACCACACCACTGGACATTTATTACAGTGTATATACAATGTCAGGGGTTTATAATCAGTGGTCCCTATAGTACTACAACCACACCACTGGACATTTATTACAGTGTATATACAATGTCAGGTGTTTATAATCAGTGGTCCCTATAATACTACAACCACACCACTGGACATTTACCCCAGTGTATATACCAAGTCAGGGGTTTATAATCAGTTGTCCTTACAGTACTACAACCACACCACTGGACATTTACCCCAGTGTATATACCAAGTCAGGGGTTTATAATCAGTTGTCCTTACAGTACTACAACCACACCATTTACTCCAGTGTATATACAAAATCAGGTGTTTATAATCAGTGGTCCCTATAATACTACAACCACTCCACTGGACATTTACTACAGTTCATGTACAAAGTCTTGGATTTTATATGTTTAAATCTTATCTCTGATTGGCTGTTTATTATTAACTTTTATTGTGTCTTGTTCTTATTTTTTTTTTTTTTTTTATTTTTTTTTTTTTGGCTGTTAAAGTTCAACGTCAAATTTTGTATTAAATGAAAACCCATTGATTTAAGAATTATTTGACAAGAGTTACCTACCTTGACTAAGTTCTGGAAATATTTGTATTCCTGTTCCCACCTGTCTAAGGTTACAAATTCTGTTTCATCATCTGACCTCATTCTGGCCACGCCCTTTTTGCTGATTGTACAGTAATCTTGTTTACTGATTTGTTCATGACTGGACAACTCTAAAATAAACAAAAAAGTTTGTTCGCTTTTAGACTAATAACTCTAAAGGTTGATTCAATGCAGATTTTTTTTATATTACTGGAGAATCATTAATTTCCCTTGGGTTAAATTTTCAAGGTTTTGCCATTTAAAAAAATAATTGTCAAAAGATAGTTTCATAGAATTGAGTTTTGTAAAAATAAATCCCGTTGGAGGCCTTAGTAATTAAAACTTTTCATAGACATAAAATTTTGTGATGTAGATTCATCCATGAAAATAAAACTTACTGGTACCCCCCCCCCCTCTCCCTCTCTCTCTCTCTCTCTCTCTCTCTCCTCTCTCTCTCTCTCTCTCTCTCTCTCTCGGATATCTGTGATTTTACAGTATTAATTTTCAGTGTTAATGACCCTTCATAGCTTTTCAAATAAATTTTAAAAAACTTAAAATGGTGATTTTGTTTCCAATTTGTAAATCTACCCTGAAGTTCAATCTGTAAAAGTGAAAAAAAAAAAAGACTTTCTTGTTTAGAATTTGAAGGATTAGCAAAAAATAAAAATATATTTCAGTGATCTGGATTTTTTAAAATAATTTAATTAATATGTACCGGTAATATAAAATTAAAGTTATGATATGCATATGTGTATAAAAATATGTGTGCATTATGGTGTGTGTGTGTGTGTGTGTGTGTGTGTGTGTGTGTGTGTGTGCATATTTTTATATGCTTGAGTTTTATTGATGTGTTTCATAATATACTTGTGTATCATGAAACATGTTCATTCATGCATAGTTGTATTTCAGCTTGTGTGTGTGACAAGATACATGTGTGTTCTATATGTGTTACATGTGTTTGTATTTAGTATGTGTTACATGTGTTTGTGTTTTAGTATGTGTTACATGTGTTTGTATTTTAGTATGTGTTACATGTGTTTGTATTTTAGTATGTGTTACATGTGTTTGTATTTCAGTATGTGTTACATGTGTTTGTATTTCAGTATGTGTGTGCATATGTTTGTATTTTAGTATGTGTACATATGTTTGTAATTCAGTATGTGTGTGCATTTGTGTTATGATTTTGTATATACACATACATGTATACAAAGTACTCACTTCAGATTGTAATAATGATATTTGACAGATGATTTGGGTACAGCCGGACTAAGATATAAAAATCCTACATTTTTGTTATTTCTTATGATATCAATTATCTGTTGAGGGTCTGTTAGGCCTTCATATGTCTCTGATACTATAAAAAAATAAACAAAGAAAATAAATAAATAAATAAATAAATAAATAAATAAATAAATAGATAAATAAATAAATAAATAAATAAATATTCATTTGTATATTTGTATTATTATAAAAAAGACATTAGATATAAAAGACAACATAGTAATTATTCACTTGAAACTTGGCTGCTGTTCCTGATTCCTGGAAAAAAACATTGAAGTTACTGTAAAAGTTCATTACATCCTAATTATAACTTACATAAAAATATTGTTTGAAAGAAAATTGGAACCTAAAACATATGAATATATCTTCTTAACAACTGCCTCACAGTGTTCTTAATCCAATACATGTACTAGTAAAACATTGCCTCTCCCTTGCTCCCACTCCCATCCCATCCATATCCTACACACACACACACACACACACACACACACACACACACACACACACACACACATATATATATATTATTTATTATACTTTATTTGGAATTTCACATATCAATTAAAATCATTAAAAAAACTAATTACACAGAACAAATTCACATTTTTACTTTTTGAATTTCAACTTTAAAATTTATAAAAATACAACAATGTATCTTTATTTGTTTCCAATTCAATGGGAAATAGAAATACTTGCTCATCCAAAAAAAAAAAAAAAAAGAGATATTCAACTTCAACATCATAAATGAGATTTTCCCAAATCTAATCTAGAAAATTGGAAACAATTAAACACATTTCAATTTTAATAAATAACATAAATAACAAAGCATGCAAATTAAAATAAAATTAAAATTAATTATAAAATAACTAATAAATAAATCTGTTAACTGAACAGTTTAATATTCAACATAAAATCTATGTTGGAGTAATTTGTTCAGTTAACTTGTCAAAGAAAATTTATAACACAATAATCAGAGTTCAAATGTCTATCACTGGATATGACATGGTTACCAGAAATAAAGTCAAGGACAAAATTTATAGAATATGGGGATTTTTTAATGGTATATTCAAGGCTGAACTTGTTGGTACCATGATTACTCCAAACTAATTTTAATTATATGTTACTCTGATATCATACAATTTCTCATAAATGTAATGAATAATTTTTTTTTTTTTTTTTGTGATTAACATTTTAAAAATAATTCTTTAAATTGTAATCATGGTAACTCTAATATCTTAATTAAATAATATATTAACCAGAGTGTGTATCCATCCATTAAATGATAATATCATCCTTAAAATTCATACATCTGAATGTTTCAAGGGAGATAACTCTAAAGAAAGGGAATTACAATTTTATTGTGAATGGATATTTGCATTTGATACCCTTTGTAAAACAACTTACTTAAAAATGCAACTGAAAAATAAAACAAAGAAATTTGGATATTACAATCTCAAATTAATCATTTTTAAATAAAATAGGATTTATTTCTGTCTGAAACAAAAGGAAAGACAGTAAAAGGCCTGATAAATTTGGATATCAAAACTAGTCCCTTTAAAGAACAAATTATTACAGGTTCTGCTAATTTGGAAACAAGGACTTGTTGAATTCCAAGACTAAGTCAAGGTTCTGCTGTTTTGGAAATCAAGAACTAGACCCATCCCAGGAAAATATTATATGATGTGTACATAAATGTATACAAAGAAATTATACCTCAAGTTTATATCCCTTATATCTTACATAAACAGGTCTGTCCTGGGAGACTTACAGACCAGGGAGATTTAATAAAGAACTTAGCAAGTGGAGTCTTTGTATTACAGTTTCTGGTCTGAATATCTCATCTGAATTACCGCTTCAGGACTTTGATATAAGGAATTATGTATACATGTAGCTCTGTTAAGATAAGTAAAATGTATTTTTTATATCACTTTCAAATTTTTTTCTTAACTAAAAAATGTCAAACTTACGTTTTGGTTTGGTAGAGGCTGGAACTGTGGCTCCGGCAGCAACAACTTTACCTCTTGGTGTTAACTGCTTAGATTCTTTGGGAGGAGTAGGTATTCTTAATATCATTGTATCCTAAATAATGTAAAAAATAATAATTACCGTAAATAAAAAAAAAAGAAAATAAATAAATAAATAAAATAAATAAATAAATAATAAATAAATAAATAAAATAAACAAATAAATAAATAAATAATAAAATAAATAAATAAATAAATAAAATAATAATAAAATAAATAAATAAATAAATAAATAAATAATATAATAAATAAATAAATAAATAATAAATAAATAAATAATAAATAAATAAATAAATAAAATAAATAAATAAATAGAAAAATATATTTTAAAATAAATAAAATAAATAAATAAATAAATAAATAATAAAATAAATAAATAAATAAATAAATAAAATAAATAATAAATAAATAAATAATAATAATAAATAAATAAATAATAAATAAATAAATAAATAAATAAATAAATACCTTAATGTTTTTTATATTCTAGATGTAAATTTTAATATGTCTCCTAATCCAGTAAAAATCAATGAAGATTAACTGAACTTGTCTCATTTTGTTATTAATATGTTGGACATTTTTATTTTATTGTTAAATAATTACCTACTTCTAAACTGACTTCAGAACATTAGCGCTGCCCACAATAATTCAAATCAAGGTATTTTTTGAATACATGTACACATTTTTGAATAATTAACTTTAAATTTTATTTAAAACCTTTTTAACAGGAATAAAAGACATTGGGATTTGTATTGAAACTTAACCCAAAATAAGCCAGTCAAATCGAATTCAAACAATCCAGCCAAAATTGTTTATGATAATTATCAGTGTAGAGATTGTTTTAATATCACTATTATTTATGATAATTATCAGTGTAGAGATTGTTTTAATATCACTATTATTTATGATAATTATCAGTGTAGAGATTGTTTTAATATCACTATTATTTATAATAATTATCAGTGTAGAGATTGTTTTAATATCACTATTATTTATGATAATTATCAGTGTAGAGATTGTTTTAATATCACTATTATTTATAATAATTATCAGTGTAGAGATTGTTTTAATATCACTATTATTTATGATAATTATCAGTGTAGAGATTGTTTTAATATCACTATTATTTATGATAATTATCAGTGTAGAGATTGTTTTAATATCACTATTATTTATGATAATTATCAGTGTAGAGATTGTTTTAATATCACTATTATTTATGATAATTATCAGTGTAGATTATGTTTAGATCTGAAATGTAGATCTCTTACTTGTTTTTCCTGTAATTCTGCAGGAAGATCAGGTAAAGGTGACTCAGACATGGACCTGTCTAATGGTTTCTACAGAACCTGGCCGTTTCATCTTCTTAGCTGCAGGTTCCTCTGTACTCAGTTTTTGTTTTGACTTCATACTCTCTTTGAATTTCCTCTGGATATATTCCGGGGCATTTCTTTCCTGATATTTTTGTAAGCTTGGCTGTAATTTAAGAAATTTTATCATGATTTAATTCTTACTCATTACTTCTATTTGAAGTGTTTATGTTTTGTCTGTAATTAATGATTAAGAGATATTCAAAATTTTTTAGGACATAATTATATAATTTATTTCATGTTTTTTGCCTAAAATCCTGCTCAAGTTGTGATGCTAGGGGAATTTTCTGACCTGCTATAAATTGCATTTAATTATGTTGTGACTGACAAGACGATCATTTCAAATTAAAATAGAAATGGTTAGTTACTTAGATAACATCAATTTATTAAATTATTAGCCGTGATTCTGGCTCATCAAACATTTTTCAGACAATTTTTGTTACTTATTTACAAAATAAAATATCTATCACTTGAATTATGACTAAATACATACATGTATGTTTCAATTATTCAAAATTGATTTTTCTCTTGAGCAAGTTGTTTTGTCAGTATGGTTTTTAAGAACTGCAAGGTTGTTTTTGGAAAAATACACAACAAAAGTTACTGGATCAAGAAGAGTACATAAAAAATAAAACTGTCAATCAACGAACATCCAGACTAATTTGTGTAGATTTCTTACCACAGGTTCTAACTTTGGTGCAACTGGCATGCTGTTCTTTTTAATCTGTGCCTGTGTAATTCTGTTGAATCTCAGTGCTCTAGTGTTGACTGGTGCTTGTTGTGGAGCATAGGAATACAATCTAGACTTCAATGAGTCTGGATCTATACCTCGTAGGCCTAAAGGCTGTCCCCCACTCATGTTTACACTGTCCATACTCCCATTAGTTACTTGACCATTCATGGTAGACCCATTTACTAGTGAACTATATTGATCATTCATGCTCTTGCGAACACTTGTCACATCACCATACCTTTGTGACATTGTTCAAATTTTACCTGTAAATAAAAAGTCCAACAATCCTTAAAATCAACAATTCATTTCATCCAAGATTGTTTGTTTAAAATTATGCACAATAGGGACATAATGATATACCGTAATCCTTCTATGTAATTGGACAGATTTAAATAATTTCATTTTCAAGTGTACGGGAATTTAGAGGAATTTTGAAAATTAAATATCTTGAAAATTGGGGGTGTCCGAATATTTAGAGTGTCCAAAAATTTAGAGACATTTTGGAGCCGATTTTGGGTCCCGGTTTCTTCTTAAGAGATTATCAACAGCAATATCCACAAATATATCAATGATAAAGTAAAATTTGAATAAAATACATTGAATATTATTTTTAAAGTGTTTTTTGATCAATAATCATGATTCTGTAAGTAATGCACATCAAGGTCGCCATTTTGTTTACAAGTAAACAATGTGATTTTTTCATTAACTCCCAACTTTTGAGATGCATCAACATGCTGCTTTCTATTTGTAATTGTCTGCAGTCAAATTATTATTACCGATGTTCATCATGTGTTGCAATATTTGTGGACCAAGTTCAGAGAATTTTGTTTCAATCAAATATTCAATATTTTACCATGTGTATGGTATTAAGAAATGGCATTGCAAAGATGGTACAAGTCCAGACTCCCGCAAATAAAAGGTTAAAAATTAAATTATTTTAAATCATATTTCAAACATATTTTAATGTAATTATCATCTTGGAAAACAGTTTTCTTATTGCGTCTGTTGGCTGGAACAATCACATGGTCGTTTTGGGAATTCCCGTAACAAACACTAATTGAGAGTAAGTGAAAAACGACACTTCCTGTTTTCATCAGAAAATGTCTTTGATGTTGGACTAGTGTACCGACAAGATTCTGTCCTACATGATTTTCTTGGCAGTGAACATTAATTTTAATCAACTCTCACTTTCATAGAAAATTGAAGCACTTTTTAAATGTATGATTTCATTAAGTTTACATTAAAACGTTAATAAATTGCACATACCTGTTTCACGTTATGATGCAATTGCGCCAATACACAATGAAATAAATGCTTGAAAACAAATTTATTGTTAAAATAATTGAAAACAAAATTTCTTCTTGATTTTATTAAATCTTTACTTCAAGCGCTCTGCATCACATGCTGCAACTGAGATTTAGCAAAACAGGTCTAGATTTGGAGGCAAATAATTACCGTCCGAAATTATAGGAAATTTAAAAATTATTAAAATTTTAAAATTAGGTTGTCCGAAAACACAGAGGGTCCGAAAACATCAAAGGATTACGGTATTGTGGTTTTATCAATGTGCAAAAAATTGGTACTTTTGAAATTTAGTATTAAAAAAAATAGTAGGTTTTCCTAGACAAACTATCAATTCATCTTTTGAAACTTTTCCACCTTATACCGATTTCCATGAATTTAGAATTTTATCCCGTTTTTAGATTTTATTTACTATTATCTAAAGAATTTGTCGTTAACTTTTTCACTTGATATATCAACAGGAAACCTTCCATGTACAATTCTCGTTTCTTGATCTGTGCTACAGCAAAAGTCCTGATGACACATATTCTCAACTTTGTGTTTTTGTCAACTTTGAACATGAATTTGGCTGTATTCCACGATTTTTCAAATGAATTTTCAAACAATATATCCCACTTGCAATGATGAAAATTATCAAACATGAAAAAAATCATTTTCTTACCCCTTTGGTTAATTGGATATCTCCTTCAATAACATGGAAAATAAGTTGATCCGAAGAAATATCCCATAGCGTATAAAACTGTTGTTCTTTTTTCTATAGCGCCGCCATATTGGTTACATATTGCTTGGCAACAGCGCCAACTTTTTGTGGTATTTAAAATATAAAGTGATTTATAATAATAACACATGTAAATGTATAAAATCATAATTACATTATGTATATAATGTCAAATTCTTATTTTAAACGAAATTTATTAAACCTCTTCATTCCGAGAGTTGAATAAGTCTAAAAATAGCATTTCCTTTTAAGGTCAAGGTCAAGTCTCACTATTTCGAGGGGTTCGTAAATAATTCAACGTTTCAGTAAATATCGGTAAGTTAATTGCTTTTAGATATTTTTGTAAGATATTTACATCTCTTATGATAAAAATTTAAAAAAATCCCTTTGTTTCTATCAGCTCCAAACGTAAATATTTCCAAAAATAAAATCAAAATGCAAACTGAATTCTGGTTCTGTGTCGGTGTGTGGGTTGTGGCTGAATCATTCAATGAAAATCACCTGTTTAACAAGCATTGTTCTGTACATTAAACTCACAATAATAACCTTTAGTGCTCAAACTCGATAAATTCGGCTATGGCAAATTAGACAATCCACAATAAACATTCGAAACAAGTTAAATAAACATATGAAAAAGATTCAGATGCAACAACTCTAGTAATGACTACTAGTAGAGAACATACTTGTCAAGTCACAGACATTGCACCTGTGTCACACACAATTAGGATGTGAACCCCGCTCACAGGCTAAGCTTTCATAAACACACACATTACTAAACTATCTAGAAAAATTAAATTTCCAAAATAGATCTATGATAATTGTGTTTGTGTGTATTTTCGGTACTTCACTCCTAGATCCAGTAATCACTTACCGATCAGGTAATAAACTGATTTCTTGTTGATTGTTTTGTAGATTCCACCACTGTTATTGATGTCTTAATTGCAGGAAAATGCACAATTTTACACCATAATTACTTTTTTTTGGGAGGGGGGGGGGGAATGGGGATGTCATGTACCCCAGCCTTGTATTCATTAAATACACTTTTCAGATGTCACATGCTTAATTTTGAAAACCCTTGACAGCTATGTATAAATATATTCTGATTATCTGAAGTCCAAAATGTTCAAAAGATGCTGCACAATTTATGAAAATCATCTAAACAAAAAAATAATAAATAAAAAGTTGTGGATTTGATGGTGTAAATTTACCAGTCATATTACTGAAAAACTTATTATCCTCAAGATGACTGACTTCGTGGTAGTATTATATTTGTGGCATTTTATTAAAGTACTTTTCTCCCCATATTTAAAGACAAATACTGAAATAGTCCCAACAGTGGTTATTCTTTCTATTTTCAAAATATGTTTTTAACTGGTAAAAAAATAATATATAAAAATGAAATGTTTAATTTTTGACAGATTTTATTTTCCATAATTAGTGTTCTTAAAGCTATCTCTTTTCATAACTTGTAAAATAGCTTAAGATGTAAACTATGTTGTTGTGTTGCTTAATAGTTTTATAAATAAATTAATTATAATAATAATAATATAAAGGAAGAGATTTTTGGGCTCAGTGGAAATAATAACTATTTTATTTATAGCTGACTTACAAATCATTTATTGGCTGTCAAAACATTTGTAAAGGTAAACTGGTAAGGATATGTGTATTGTGATTTCACATGGAAACTTGTGGTCGTATTTTATTTAAAGTTAAAACTTTTTGTCAAGTTATATAATCAGTGAAGATGTTGTTTCACTTCAAATATCTGTTGGAATTAGTAAATCTACAATACAATTCTTCTTAAAACCGGGATTTACATATATTTATGGAATAGATATTGATACACATTTGATTAACAAATACAGGTAAATTATATTTTTAAAAATTATCTCTTTTTTTAAAAAAATGTTTTAATAGTTCATGTTTATTACTTTTTTTAAAATAATTTTCAGAGAATTCTTGAATCTCCTGAGTCCTGTACTTTAATTATGATATGATTACCGACAATTTTGATCAACAACTGAACCAATCATCCATGTAAATACTTGCTGTAAGGGTGAAATGTATTTCATTTTCAATAAACATTGCAGTGAAGATTGTTTCTGCAGGTTGATTATTTTACTGTCCACCACAGCATAAATATTCCTTATCCTTTTTTCTCTTGATTTGCGGTGGACCTCAATGTTCACCGTGGATTGCAGTGGAAAGTTAATACTTTTAATCAACAACTTTAAACACTGTGGCAGATAAAAATTCAGGTATCCACTGTCATCAATATTGACACACCGACTGTCAAGCTTACATGTTTGACTATGGGTCATACTGACATCAGTATTGACACACCAACTGTCAAGCTTACATGTTTGACTATGGGTCATACTGACATCAGTATTGACACACCAACTGTCAGGCTTACATGTTTGACTATGGGTCATACTGACATCAGTACTGACACACCAACTGTCAGGCTTACATGTTTGACTATGGGTCATACTGACATCAGTATTGACACACCAACTGTCAGGCTTACATGTTTGACTATGGGTCATACTGACATCAGTACTGACACACCAACTGTCAGGCTTACATGTTTGACTATGGGTCATACTGACATCAGTATTGACACACCAACTGTCAGGCTTACATGTTTGACTATGGGTCATACTGACATCAGTATTGACACACCAACTGTCAGGCTTACATGTTTGACTATGGGTCATACTGACATCAATGTTGACTTACTAGATTTAAAGCTAACAGTTGGAACTGCTGGTTTTCATGATTTCTGTATTGACCATCATACTCTCTAAGTAATATTGACAATAACAACTTAACAAATGTCAGCCTTATAGAATTAAGATTTTATTGGCCATGGGGTCTTAAGTATTATTACAGATTGCAGTAACTATTTGCCTACTTTTGAATCCCACTCTAGCAGACCCTTTTGTAAAATAGTTTGTTACTGAGCCTACAGATGATTGGATATTTTCATATGGAACTCTAGTTTTTACTGAGCCTACAGATGATTGGATAGTTTCTTACTGAGCCTACAGATGATTGGATAGTTTCTTACTGAGCCTACAGATGATTGCAATTGGATAGTTTGTTACTGAGCCTACAGATGATTGGATAGTTTGTTACTGAGCCTTCAGATGATTGGATAGTTTGTTACCAAGCCTACAGATGGTTGGATATTTTCTCATGGAACTCTAGTTTGTTACTGAGCCTACAGATGATTGGATAGTTTGCTACTGAGCCTACAGATGATTGGATAGTTTGTAACTGAGCCTACAGATGATTGGATAGTTTGTAACTGAGCCTATAGATGATTGGATATTTTCTCATGGAACTCTAGTTTCCTCCACTGTCTGAGCTCAGTAGCTATTTGATAAAAATGAAAAATTTTGATTGGGGTTTTATTCCTCTATATAAATGTCATAAGGAAAAGGGAAATAAACATGTTAAAATCAACATTTGATTCAATGAATCTTTGAATTTAATTGAAGTATATAAAATGTCACATATATATATATATATATACATGTATATGAATTACCAGTAATTGAAAAAGTTTATTCTTGAGGAAATGTTTTACGGTATTTTTGTATATATTCAGCTATGTGCATGAACTTAAACTTTAACAATTTCTGTCATTCATATATATATATATATATATATATATATAAGAAGAAAAGTGTAATCAGCATGAACAACAGTGTTTATGTGTGTAAAACATTTAAATCATTATATATCTTTTATGCCCGAGTGAACCAAGATTTATTTGACTTTTTTACAAATCTGAAAGAGAGATTTTGGATTGAAATAGACTGGTATACTGTTAATGATATATCATAGGTATAACAGTACACAGGTAAAGGTTACATGTGCAGTCAATCATTGTTAAATGTGCTTCAAAATTTTGATGTCGCCTCTTTGTACATGATTGATACATTATTGATATATATATTAATAGATTTATTTATTTATTATTAATTTGTCTTCTGAAAAATTCTTCTGAATTAATTTTAAGGAATAATAATAATGATCTATTTTTTAACTCCTTTTACATATATATATATATATATATATATATATATATATATATATATATATATATATATATATATATTCATTTAGTAAATTTATTTTTTACAAAATTTTATATTTTATATCTTTATGACATATATGCAAAAGCTGTTTAACTTAAGTTTGTACTTAAAAAAAAAAAAAAAAACTTTTAAAGGAATTCTACTAAAGGGAATCAAGTAAACAAATTAATGATATTGTCTGTTTACTCTCTGCCAAGATATACACAGTGGGATATATATACACATCTCAAAGCTGATCATCTATATATAGACAGTTACTATGGTAACAAGATAAAGTACCAGAAAGAGGAGACTGTATATACATAATAAACACATGTTAACATTGTATAATGTAGTCAGTATGTAATCACACATGTATATATATATGTATACTTGTATATATGTACTGACACTAGTAACAAGTGGTATCTAAAAAAGGGGGCGTGGTCACAAGGTAGGAAAAATTTATGATATGTCAGATAATTGTATAAATTAGCCTGTCTGTCAGATGTATACCAATTTATTATTATTATTATTATTATTATTATTATTATTATTATTATTATTATTATGAAGTTCATATTGTATTTTAATCTCTAGTTAAACTTTCATTACTGCTACTTAACTTGTTTACTAAAATAATGATGATTATTTTGAATACCGGTAACAAGTAGAAAATGTGATAAGTGATTGGGTAGTCCCTACCCCCACCCCCAACACACACACATCTAGAGGTCATTTCTTATGGTTAACGACTTCATGGAGTGAAAATCTTGAGATCATTTATTTTATTTTATTTTATAAATTTTTTTCTGTTTATTTTTAGTTATTGTTTACCAATATTAATTTTGATACCAAGTTACTAACATACAAATTTATTTATTCATTCATTCATTTATTTATTTATTCATTTATTTATTTATTTATTTATTTATTTATTTATTTATTTATTTATTTATTTTCTTATTTTCTTATTTTATTTTATTTGTTTTTTCAAATTAACAGTACATACAAATTTATTTATTTATTTACAGTAACTATGGCGTTTCCTGTGGATTTAAAAGCTACAAAGGATATCCCAGATATTAACCTGGATAACTTAGATGATTTATTGTCACAACTTACGGCAGATGAAATCGAAGAGTTAAATGGTGATTTCGACCCAGATGTAAGAATTCAACACATGCACACACACAGACACACACACACATACACACAAACATGCACACAAACACAGACATCGAAACACACACACACACACACACACACACACACACACACACACGCAGACATAGACATAGACACATGCACACACTCACACTGAAATCGAGGAGTTAAATGATATTATGACCGTATGTAAGTATTAACACACACACACATACACATGCACACCAAGACATGCACACACCAAGACAGACACACACACACACACAGACAAACACACACATGCATGCATACAGTTTATTCTTCCTTTGTCTAAACATAAGGCTAAAATAATTGAAGATATTCCCTGTTGTCTCTAAAAAAATTCATCCTGAGATATACTAACACAACACATAAAATCACTTTACTATAACACATTGATCTACAATACAACACATTGATCTACAATACAACACATTGATCTACAATACAACACATTGATTGGGAAAATAACAACTACAAAGTGATCTTTTATGTGTTGTTGAAGGTCATAAGAACATTATCTTATGTAAACTATATCAGTCTTCTCTCTTACTTGGAAAATCTCTTTAGTAAAATTTTTACAATCTTCTTTTTTAGTATTTTTATTGTTGTCAAGTCAGTGTATAGAGGACCAAAAAGAATAATAATCAATCAAATAAAAAATAAATAAATAAAAAATAAATTAACTAATTAATAAATAAATAAATTAAATGGATTAATTTTTTAATTTTTAATTTCAAATTTCAGAATTCTTTGTTACCACCAAGTCAGCGAGTTAAAGATCAGACAAAAAAATCACCTACAGGAAAATTTAACAGAAAACAATTATTACAATTCTTAGAAAAACGAGCCAAAGAAGAAAAAGATTGGGAACAGAACAAACCATATGTCAAAGAATTAAAAGGTTAAATTTGTTTATACATCGTACTGCATGTAGCTGCAAAAAACTTGACCTCTATGGGGTCAGATTGAAGTGTTCAGAATTGGTCATAAACAAATTTAAATTATTTATCTTTTTTAGGTACCTATAAACACTCAGTCCTTCCCTTTATGACCTGAAAAACCTGTACTGCAAAATTAAGATATATAATTAGTTGGTGACTATTCTGTGCTAACAGGAATACCTTATTGGCTCAGTGGTAGAGCATCTGTCTTAAAATCGAGAAGTTTTGGGTTCGGACCCTTAGTTTAGTCAATCTACAGTTTGACCTCAAACTAATTGCAACAGAACAAATTTTGTTACTAATATGCTCTCAAATACATGAAATGTTTATAGTAAAAAGTCTTCCAAAATCTGACAAGTTTTGAGAAAATTTAATTTCTTATGACGATTTCAATAGATAAGGGAGATAACTCCTGTAAAACATTTGGAGTTTTTGTCCAATTATCATATGTTTTTGCTATTTTAACAAAAAGCAATGCAAAGACCCTGGAATTAATCAATCATAATTGATTCCATATGTATATTCAACATTTCTGATTTCATTTAAAGTGAAATCATTGGCCCATTTTCATTCAGTTGCATATTATTGAAGTCTTTCACAATCTAAGTTTCTATAGTCATGAGGAATTAATAACAGAATACTCAAAGTAATGAAGTAGAAGTATAGAAAAGTTATGTTTTTTACCCGACATATACTTGTTTTATAATTTTTGTGTATAACAAAATATATTTGAGGTGAATAAATCTTTTTTCCATCTCATCAACATGCCCTTAATTAGCATTTTGCATAAACTCTCAACAAAATAATTTAATTTTTTTACATTCCATTTACATATTACATTCTAAATTGTCTTAAATTATCTATTTTAAGTCTATGTATAAATTTTCATCTAATTTCTAGGTTGTTCTTCATATAGTATCAGAGAAAACTTGAAGTTTTTGAAAATTTTTGTGTAAAATTTAGGATCACAATACAGAGTTATATCCCTTTTCTGTAGAAAATGCTGTTGGTAACTTCAATTGGCAAATAACCCAAATTCGACTGGATTGAAATTGGTATATTTTTCATGGTGAATAAAAACACAATTCCTAAAAACAATCACATAAAAATATTTCCCGTAACAAATACTTTGAGGTTTGACCCTATTTTTTCATAGATTGACTAGACTACCTGGCAGAGTCATACTTGAGGTATTGCTTGGTGAACTAGCACCTTACTAAAAGATCGCCCTGATTGTGTGCTTGTACACACTGACACATTTCTACATACATGAACCTTTTCTTAGGTTAATCCATAGGGATTAATTACCTTGCTCTCATTCCAAATAACTGTAAAAATTTGCTGATGTGATATTTAACAACTCTATAACCAATAACAAAAACAACAGGGATACTTGGATGCAGTTTCATAGTCCTTAAGACTAACTAGTTCATAAAAATAATGTCTATGCCTTCATGACTGAATTATAAAGAAGCTTTATGAATTGTTATGATTTTTTTTAAAAGTGTCAGACATTTAGTTGTCATTGGACATTGTCAGATGCTGTACATATAGTTGTCATTGGACATTGTCAGATGTTGTACATATAGTTTTCATTGGACATCGTCAGATGCTGTACATACAGTTGTCAATGGACATTATCAGATGCTGTACATATGGTTGTCATTGGACATTATCAGATGCTGTACATACAGTTGTCATTGGACATTGTCAGATGCTGTACATATGGTTGTCATTGGACATTGTCAGATGCTGTACATACAGTTGTCATTGGACATTGTCAGATGCTGTACATACAGTTGTCATTGGATATTGTCAGATGCTGTACATATGGTTGTCATTGGACATTGTCAGATGCTGTACATATGGTTGTCATTGGACATTGTCAGATGCTGTACATATGGTTGTCATTGGACATTGTCAGATGCTGTACATACAGTTGATTTTGGACATTGTCAGATGCTGTACATATGGTTGTCATTGGACATTGTCAGATGCTGTACATATGGTTGTCACTGGACATTGTCAGATGCTGTACATATGGTTGTCATCAGACATCGTCAGATGCAGTACAAACAGTTGTCATTGGACATTATCAGATGCTGTACATATAGTTGTCATTGGACATTGTCAGATGCTGTACATATAGTTGTCATTGGACATTGTCAGATGCTGTACATATGGTTGTCATTGGACATTGTCAGATGCTGTACATATGGTTGTCATTGGACATTGTCAGATGCTGTACATATGGTTGTCATTCGACATTGTCAGATGCTGTACATATGGTTGTCATTGGACATTATCAGATGCTGTACATATGGTTGTCATTCGACATTGTCAGATGCTGTACATATGGTTGTCATTGGACATTTTCAGATGCTGTACATATGGTTGCCATTGGACATTGTTAGATGTTGTACATATGGTTGTCATTGGACATTATCAGATGTTGTACATATAGTTGTCATTGGACATTGTCAGATGCTGTATATACAGTTGTCATTGGACATTGTCAGATGCTGTACATACAGTTGTCATTGGACATTGTCAGATGTTGTACATATAGTTGTAATTGGACATTGTCAGATGCTGTATATACAGTTGTCATTGGACATTGTCAGATGCTATTGATGTGAATATGTTGAAAAGTCTGTTATGAAAAGTTTTTAAAGCAGCATTTTATTTGAGAATGTTACATTTGTTGTGATAGTGTTTAACTTAAATTACATGAGTTCTTTCAGTACTTTGATTATTATTTTAAAGGTAAAATATGGAAGCCAAAGGAAGTTGAACCTAAAGAGTCACTTCATGATGATGAAAAAGTGGAAACAGAATGGGATGATATTCTAACCCAAGCAACTGAAGAAGAACTTGTAGACCTTGCTGGTAAGTTTTTTTTTTTCTGAAGAACTTGTAGACCTTGCTGGTAAGTAAAGTTTCTGAAGAACTTGTAGACCTTGCTGGTTAGTCAAGTTTCTAAAGAAGAACTTGTAGACCTTGCTTGTAAGTCAGGTTTCTAATGAAGAACTTTTAGTCTTTGCTGGTAAGTCAAGTTTCTTAAGAAAAGCATGTAGACCTTGCTGGTAAGTCAAACTTGTGGAACTTGCTGTTAAGTTTTGTTTCTGAAGAACTTGTTGACCTTGCTGGTAAGTCAAGTTTCTGAAGAAGAACTTGTAGACCTTGCTGGTAAGTCAAGTTTCTTATGAAAAACGGGTAGACCATGTCGGTAAGTTGAACTTGTAGACATTGCTGGTAAGTCATATATCGTTGATGGTTGATTTAAACAGGATTCTCTGTAATATTTATTGCAACATAAAACAGTATTTTAAATTATTTACAGCTTTTCATGTTTAACTTATTTTTAGCTGTCCTTGGATTCCACGGAATGTTAAACCAGACCCAGTACTATGCATCATGGGAAGGCGAGAAAATCCATGGAGGAGGATTTGACGGTAAAACCTAAATATTTAATTATCTCCCCTGAAAGATACATGTAACTCCTAGCAAATTGGTAAAATGACCTCTCTTACTCCCTTTGTTAATAGCTGAAGATATAAAAATCCATGGAATTATCTCCCCTTAAAGTTATGACAGTAGCTTTATGTGGTATCTGGGCACTTTCATACTTGTGGAGGGTGGGATGGGCAAACAGTGCCAAAAGAGACTGTATTAATTATTATAGCACAAACATTACCTCTGAAACGTATTGGTTGTTGTCATACTAATATGGATAGATGGGGAATTTTTATTACACAAAATTTGAGCTTCTAGAGTTGAGCAGGATTTAGCAGTAGAATAACAAATTATTTGAGCTATGTTTTTTCATCGTACTTGTCAAATACCAGGCTGTGTACATTGTTAGTCATCATTCTACTTGTGATTGTTATCAGGCTAGAGGACACAATTTTTATCAGTTTTCAGAATAATCCCCTTTTAAAAAAAGCTTTGTCAATTTTGGTATACTATTTGCTGCACCAATATAAAGGTCATTAGGTCACAAGGTCAAGATAAAAAAATGGTATCATAACCCAATCTTTATCAAATGGACCCTGAGTGGTCCTTTTGACAAAATCTTATTTACATTGATATATTGGTATATTCGTCATTAAGTAGGTCAATAGGTCAAGTTTTGAAAAATTTGGACCAGTATATACATGTAAGTCCATTGTTTTAAATTACCGAAGGCTCAGCTTAACCTGAAAGTCTAATATCCATGCTAATTACCTGATAATTTGTAACTTAAGCATTCCATGATAAAACTGACCACAACAAGCATATTACATGTACGTGGAGAAAAACTATGCTATCATTGTTGTGTTGTTGAAGATCAATAAGAATTCATAACTGATAATGGATGGGGTGTAAAATTGTGGACATTTTCTGTAAAAATGAAAAATGAAACAATAGATCTTTTAAACAAATTCTTAAAGACATGTAAAAATTTACCTGATTTTTTCAAACAAATCTTAATATAAATGTTGTAAAGTGATTTTTGTTTGTTTTCTAGGAGTTGCAAAGCCACAAGCTTTGAAAGTTATTCCATTAGAACCACCTAATAATACAGACGTAGAAGCCTCATTGGAACAGATAAAAAATAACGATTCTTCATTAAAAGTGCTCAACCTAAATAATATAAAAGTAAGTTTGTATGAAATCAGGAAATTGATTAGTTCAAGATAGATCTGTCTGTGTGTCTGTAGTTGGTGTGTCTCTTGCATGACTCGATCTTCTGATGATTTTCATTTTTTTCAATTTTTTTAAAAGAAAAAGATATGATGAATGACCTGTTTATTTTTTATTTTTGATTTCAGATGTCCATTGAAAAGTTAATAGAATTCTGTGAAGGACTTAAAACAAACACACATTTAGAGACTTTAGAAATGGCCAGTGTAGCTGCCACAGATTCAGTTGCCAAGGTAACAATTGTTGACTTATATAGAGTAAGCTTTAAAATTGGACAGTGACCTATGATCAGTGTGTGTAGTAACTAGGGGCAAAAAGGTCAAATGTAAATTTTCAAAATACAATTGAATCTCGTTATCTGGAACTGCACAGGGAAATGCAACAAGTTAGACTTATCAGGAGTTCGAGATAAACAGTGTTAAAAAATGGCAAAGAAAGGGAAATAACTCGTACACTTATACCAAAAGTCACTTCCGGTTTTATCTTGTCGGACAGTATCACCGTTTTATCATGTCATATGCATTTTGTTTTATAAAATTTTCTTTATTTACTCAGAATCTGTCAATAACTGATTGCACTATTATTGTATTTTACCAACAAACAGTGGAGTCCGCTTTGGTCCCCATACCGGTTTCACTTTGTGTACTTTAATCACCCCAAGTATCCAGTTGTTTTGATTGATGTTCACATCACACAAACACAATATCAAGCCTGGCAGTAATTAAAACACCTGTTAATCTTCTTGATGGTTTATTTGTTTATGCAACATACAATAATAAATGGATTAAGGAAATCTGGAGGTCAGTGTTTAAAAATAATGATTGCATTGATCTGAGAGCCAAAAAGTCTGTTTGAGTCAACAAATTTAATTTTCTCGAAAAAATTGCTCAACATATCCGGAAATTTGTAAAATCTGAGATCAATATAACCGGAGTTATTTTGGTTAAATAAAGAACAACTCTGTCTGGACAAAAAGTTTGACATCTGAAAGTTTGAGACATCAGTGTTTGAGATAATAAGATTCAGCTGTATGAACAGATTGAAAGCTTGGTTATTTAATTAATTGATATTTTGTTTTCTCTGAAAGAGTTTACTGAAACAAGACAAAATTATAATAGGAACACAATTGTTTTGTTTTGCTTATATAGTGTCATTTGGATATATTTTTGGTCATAAATTAAAATTTGATTTGAAGGGAAATTTCATTAAAATCTGTGGGCTCCTCTTTTTTTAAAACCTTTACACAACCCCCACCCCATCCATAACCCTTACCCAACCCCAACCCATCCATAACCCTTACCCAACTCGACCAAACCCATAACCCTTACCCAACCCCGACCCATCCATAACCCTTACCCAACCCCACCCCATCCATAACGCTTACCCAACCCCATCCCATCCATAACCATGGCCCGGCTCCACAACTAGAATATTTGTTTATTTACTTTTTAAATATGTCAGTCCAACCGATAACGATCTGATATTTTAAATCAATCATGATCAAACTTAGTATAATAATTAGAATGGTATGTCATATACAATGTTTAGTTTTTAGGGCAAAGGTCAAGGTAACAAGATGTCAAGTTAAACTGCTGTTATGGTTACAAATTTTATGATTTTTATTTTTTCTTCTTTATTATTTTATTTAACTGTGATTAATTTTTTTAAATTTCAGAAATTAGCTGAAGCATTGAAAGA
Source organism: Tegillarca granosa (assembly GCA_029721355.1). Taxonomy (NCBI): domain Eukaryota; kingdom Metazoa; phylum Mollusca; class Bivalvia; order Arcoida; family Arcidae; genus Tegillarca; species Tegillarca granosa. The sequence continues at coordinate 643,015 of JARBDR010000367.1, read as the reverse complement.
AAATAAAACATTAAAAATTTTAAATGTGGAATCAAATTTTTTGAGTGGAGAATCCATTGTGGAACTGATCAAAGCAATAAACCAGAACCAGACACTGGTAGAATTACGAGTCACAAACCAGGTATGTATGTCACAAACCAGGTGTGTCACAAACCAGGTATGTGTGTCACAAACCAGGTAAGTGTGTCACAAAACAGGTATGTATGTCACAAACCAGGCAAGTGTGTCACAAACCAGTCAGTGTGTCAAAAACCTGGTAAGTGTGTCACAAACCAGGTAAGTTTGTCACAAGCCAGGTGTATATGTAGCAAACTAGTCAGTGTGAGTAACAAATCGACTGCAACAATACATTGGTTCATCGGTAAAACCAGTTCGATGAGCTGTATTTCTGCTATTGCAACATGATTTACAAATATTGTGTATCAGTGATATGAAGAAAAATCAGAAAAATATGGGTTATGAACACTTTCTATTTTGAAAGTATTGATCTACGTCGGTGAAATGTTTGAAAGTCATGTGCTTTCAAACTTTTATATAACGCAGATGCCGAAACAACCCACATTGCGGCACTGTCGTTTATATTAGAGTACCTTATCAAATTGAAAGTGAAAACAATGATAGCTTACATTTGCTCAGTTGTTGTGCATTTATTCTTATAGTTACTATGACAACCCTTTAAGATTAAATCTTTATTTGATGCCACATACATGTATATACAGTAATACTTTAATAAGCTCACTTACCTGACATGCCTAATGCTAGAAATATTCGAACAAGAAACTTTTCTTTTTTTAAACTGTGCAGTACATTACAATATGTATTGCAATATGACCTCTGCAATATGCAATATATTGCAATACAGTTTTTGCTGTATTGTTGCAGCTCTGGTAACAAACCAGGTATGTGGATAACAAATGAAATTTGTGTGTAACAAATGAAGTATATGTGTCACAAATAAAGTGTGTGTGTGTGTGTGTGTGTGTGTGTGTATGTGTGTGTGTGTGTGTGTGTGTGTGTTTAACAAACCAGGTATTTGTGTCAAAAACCAGGTATTTCTGAAAACAACTATATATGTTTGTCATTAGCCAAGTATGTGTTCTAAACCTTACACAGAATCAAAACAGTTTCTTCAAACATTTTCTTCTCATTGCTTGCTCACTTCTCAAGACTTAAGTAAAAAATTTTGCTGAAAACTTACATGTGTCAGAACCTATAGACTGGTGTACATGTGTCGGAACCTATAGACTAGTGTACATGTGTCGGAACCTATAGACTGGTGTACATGTGTAGAAACCTATAGACTGGTGTACATGTGTCGGAACCTATATAGACTGGTGTACATGTGTCAGAACCTATAGACTGGTGTACATGTGTCGGAACCTATAGACTGGTGTACATGTGTCGGAACCTATAGACTGGTGTACATGTGTCGGAACCTATAGACTGGTGTACATGTGTCGGAACCTATAGACTTGTGTACATGTGTCGGAACCTATAGACTAGTGTACATGTGTCGGAACCTATAGACTGGTGTACATGTGTAGAAACCTATAGACTGGTGTACATGTGTCAGAACCTATAGACTGGTGTACATGTGTCGGAACCTATAGACTGGTGTACATGTGTCGGAACCTATAGACTGGTGTACATGTGTCGGAACCTATAGACTGGTGTACATGTGTCGGAACCTATAGACTGGTGTACATGTGTCGGAACCTATAGACCGGTGTACATGTGTCGGAACCTATAAACTAGTCAATTTTAACCCTTGTATATATTGTACTAAGTAAGTTTTGAGTAAATTTGTACAACATTTATATTTTTAGAAACCAGAAATTCTTGGAAACAAATCAGAGATGCAGATTACCAAGTTGATAGAACAGAATAACACACTACTAAGATTTGGTATTGCTTTTGAATTCCCAGATGCCAGAATACGTGTGCACGAAAAACTACAGGAAAACAATGATTCATGTAAGGGTTACTATGGAAAACGTAAACTTATCATTTTAATCATTGTCTCTTGTCTTTTTCTAATGTAACCTGTTCTTAATTATCCCTGTCCCCTTCAATCAGTCTGTATGTCATTTCACCCTTGTATACAACTTTTAATCTAACCGAACTCCAATTCACGTCATGAAATCATATCTGATCAATCCATTTAAAATATGAAGATTAAAAGTAGAAAACTGGTTTTCTGTAAGTATGTTTAGGAAATGGTGTAACACTTCAGTTTCTGTAAACACAGTTGTTCAAAAGTGGAACATAAGGATTTCTGCATATCATGCAATGGTGCCTTTTTGCTATTTATGTTTACAAAATATCAACGAGCTACATCCTCAGAATTTTATGCTCCTCCAAAAGAACATTTTTAGCTCACCTGAGCTGAAAGCTCAGATGAGCTATTGCTATCCATCTTCGTCCGTCGTGCGTCGTGCGTCGTCCGTCGTGCTTCATGCGTAAACTTTTTACATTTTAATCTTCTCCTCCAAAACCACTGGGCCAAACTTAATGAAACTTGGTAACCATCATGCCTGGGTGAAGCCCTTTCATATTTGCAAAATGAAGGAGTTATGTCCCCTTGGGGCCCCATAAGGGGGGAAATAGTGAAAAACTTTAAAAAATCTTCTCCTCTGAATCTACAAGAGATATACCTTAGTAATTTCATTTATAACATCCTTAGGTCATCTATTTTCAGATTTGCACAAATGGTAGCCATGGGGCTCAAAATGGGGAAATTGTAAGGCACTGAGGGGGGAAATTGCTAAAAATTATATATTTATCACTATATCTTGAAAACTATTAACTTTTTGTATAGGCATGTATATCAGAATATTGTAGGTATTGACATGACGATCATTTTGATATATGGTTCAAGGTCATATGTTCAAAGGTCAAGGTCACAGCTACATAAGAAGACTTAATTTGCTAATTATCTTGAAAACTATTAACTTTTTGTATAGGCATGTATATTAGAATATTGTAGGTATTGCGACAACGATCATTTTGATATATGGTATAAGGTCATATGTTCAAAGGTCAAGGTCACAGCTGCAAAAGAAGACATAAATTGCTAATTATCTTGAAAACTATTAACTTTTTGTATAGGCATGTATATTAGAATATTGTAGGTATTGCGAGAACGATCATTTTGATATATGGTATAAGATCATATGTTGAAAGGTCAAGGTCACAGCTTCAAAAGAAGACTTAAATTGCTAATTATCTTGAAAACTATTAACTTTTTGTATAAGCATGTATATTAGAATATTGTAGGTATTGACATGACAATCATTTTGATATACAGTTCAAGGTCATATGTTCAAAGGTCAAGGTCACAGCTGCAAAAGAATACAAATTGCTAATTAGCTTGAAAACTATTAAGTTTTTGTTTAGGCATGTATATTAGAATATTTTAGTTATTGACATGACAATCATTTTGATACATGGGTCAAAGTCATATGTTTAAAGGTCAAGGTTACAGCAGCAGAAGATGACTTAAATTGCTAATTATCTTGAAAACTATTAACTTTTTGTATAGGCATGTATATTAGAATATTGTAGATATTGACATGACGATCATTTTGATATATGGTTCAATGTCATATGTTCAAAGGTCAAGGTCACAGCTGTAAAACAAGACTTAAATTGCTAATTATCTTGAAAACTATTAACTTTTTGTATAGGCATGTATATTAGAATATTGTAGGTACTGCGACAATGATCATTTTGATATATGGTACAAGGTCATATGTTCAAAGGTCAAGGTCACAGCTGCAAAAGAAGACTTAAATTGCTAATTATTTTGAAAACTATTAACTTTTTGTATAGGCATGTATATTAGAAAAATTGTAGGTATTGACATGGAAATCATTTTGATATATGGTTCAAGGTTATATGTTCAAAGGTCAAGGTCATATCAACATAGGAATACTAAAATTATTAATTATCTTGAAAACTATTAACTTTTTGTATAGGCATGTATATTAGAATATTTTAGGTATTGATATGACGATCATTTTGATACATGGGTCATGGTCATATGTTCAAAGGTCAAGGTCACAGCTGCAAAAGATGACTTAAATTGCTGATTATCTTGAAAACTATTAACTTTTCGTATAGCCATGTATATTAGAATATTGTAGGTATTGACATGACAATCATATATGGTTCAAGGTCTTATATGTTCAAAGGTCAAGGACATAGCTGCATTAGTAAACTGAAATTGATTAATGATTTGGAAATTATTCATTGCACTTCAGTTACTTCATGCATATTATATAAGCAACTTATAAATGAAATGTGAGTGGATATATTTCTGATTAAGTTTTGATGGAGTTCTTAATTTGAGAAAACTTTTCAAGTTTCTGTACTTAATATATTGTCTATTGCACTTTGCAAACAATATTGGACATATCTTCAGGTGAGCGTTAAGGCCCATGGGCCTCTTGTTTTATTAAACAGTTATTTCTTCCTTAATATATTTATTATAACTTTTATATTTATTTAATTATTTATTTATTTATTTTTTTATTTATTTAATTTAATTATAGCCATTCCTCCACTCCACTCTTCTCGACTAAGTATTGATATCAACCCGGTAACCAGGCTTTCATGACGACTTTCCTACGTTCAGCACAATCTGTGCTTTGATTTTTTTTAATTTATTTATTATTATTATTTTTTTTTTTTTTTTGGTTTAATAATAACTTAATGTTGCTTTATTCATGTTTTATTTCTTAACGTTGTGATTTATTTTGCCAAAATTTTGATTAATATTTCTGATAATCATTTCATTGTCATAGTACAAAATTCAAATTGATTTATGTTATTTTAATTCATTAATTATTTATTTTTCAGTAAGAAAACAACGAGTTGGTAAAACTGGTTCATAGATTGTTTACCGATGACCGAGAAGATTGACTTTGTATCCCAATCACACATAGTTCATATAACTGTAACTGTCCATTTATACATTATTAAGCTTGCTATGCTTTCTGTAGTGTAAGTCACACCAGACTGTTGTTATTTTTATGCTAAATCCTCCAATTAAAAGCCAAACTGTAGTCCCTAAGCTGATATTTACAAAAAAAAAAGCAGAAGAGAATGATATGGTTGATTGATACTGTAAAATGTGAAATTTTTTTTTTTTTTCTTTTTTTGGACATTTTTTTAAAGTAATGAACATGAAAATAAAACAATGACAAATATTTAAATTCAATTTAATTTACTTAAGTTAGCAAATGTTTTGAAAATAAGAGAACACAAAAATAATCTTGATTGACAGTTTGTGTAAACTCCTGATTGATAATTCAGATAAATGTGATGTTTATCATCTATAGTCCCACACCTAATTATTGTTACCATGCCAACCTGTTACCATGCCAAACTGTATTTTCATACTAGTTTCTAATCAATAACTTTTAGTCAAGTTAAATGATGTGTGTGGAATGTTGTTAAATATTAGGTCAAGTTTCAATTTGAATTGAAAACATTAAAATTTATGAAAGGTTGGTTTAAATTTCAGCTTAATGCTATCAATTCAGCATGAATTAATGATATTGAGAATTATTATAAGGTCAAGGTCATATTAGTTATGATCGATAAAATTTATATTCATATACAATACAAATAGCTATCTTAACAAGAGTATCCCGGTATTGTACATTTTGTCTTTCAGTACTTTTAGTACTTTGATTTAATTTAGCCAACTATATGATAGAGTTAGTTTCAATTAAGTTGTAATTAATTGATCCCATTGTGAAGTAAAAATTTTCAAATTAATTTGTCCTAACTTTATTATGTAATTAGAAAGGATTCAGTTAGTAATTAAGTCTTGAAGTGGAAACAGAGATCTATATAGAATCAGTTTTCGTTATCAAAAGAGCTTGGTAACTACACAAATTATTTTATTCTAATTACTGATGTACTTTTTTCGTTACCACAAAATATTTTTTAAAAATCTTGTTTAAACACTTGTTTGGATTACATAATTTATTATTGGGAGATAAAATATGCAATAAAAATTCCTTTTTTTAAGATTTTTTTTCTACATTACAAGCCCAGCTATGATTATTTGTTCACATTACAATGTGATAATAATTTGATGGTGGTTTGTAGCAATACTTACTGAATCATTGAGAGTGTCAGCAAGTAAAATCCTTCGTTGTTTTTATATGTGCCAATTAATTGTAAATAAAAAATGTGTCAAATAAGTATGTAGTTGTCTCCTACAGTTTTATAAAGTAACCAGGCCAGGCTTCTACTTAAAAAGTTGTAACGACTGATAATGGCCTCTGGTTTCAATGATGAAAGCTTCTGGTTTCACTGATGATGGCTTCTGGTTCCAATGATGATGGCTTGTGGTTTCACTGATAATGGCCTTTGGTTTCACCAATGATAGCTTGTGGTTTCACTGATGATGGCTTCTGGTTCCAATGATGATAGCTTCTGGTTTCACTGATGTTGGCTTGTTGTTTCACTGATAATGGCCTTTGGTTTTACTAACAATAGTTTCTGGTTCCCAATGATGATAGCTTCTGGTTTCACTTATGATAACTTCTGGTTTCTGAGGAAAAAATCTCAAAAGAAAAAATATTAGGGAGGTAAACAGAACAGTTAATTGGATCAGCATAGACTATGGAGGTAAACAGAACAGTATAAAGTATGAAAATAAATTAATCAGGGGCCATATATATATTTATATACAATACAGTGTATATGGAGGAAAACAGAACAAGACAGTTATGCAGGAAAATAGGACAAAAAGTAGGGAGTTTAATTGAACTGCAGTATTTATGTAAAGGTAAAAGGAATAGTATAAATTGTGGAGGTAAAAGGAACAGCCTTATGTATATGCAGGTAAATTGGGCAAATGAATGTAAAGACTTCTATATCAGAAATATACTGTGTATCAAAAAATGAGATCAAAAGTTATTTTAAACACATCCTTAATGTGTAAAACTTTCTTACCATAATAGCATTGATAACACGACTGCTTCACCTAATTGTGTTACACTTTTTAGACAGACAGGAAGCCCAATTTTTTAATGACCAGGCATGGTTAACATTTTTCATGTTATTAGGGCAAACCTGTGAATTTGTCATGGGAACTAGGTTAAACTGGAAACTGAGTAGAATCTCCATTTATTTGTTATTATGTATTATCATCATAAAATACAATGTTTTAGTTATCTTTGTAAATCACCATAGTTACCAGTGTATACATTTCTACTAAGTTTTTGATTTCATCATTGTACCCTGACACTGGTAAAATGTAATTATTCACTGCCTAATACTTTAGTGAGAACGATTTTGATTTTTCTTCAATTATATGAGAATGAGTTTTCTAGCTTTATGAGAGATATAAAAAATAGCAGAAAGTAATTAAATGTTTTACATGGTAATTAACATGTTGATAAAGTTAGACACATTATCTTTGTTAGACACATTATCTCTGTTAGACATAATATTTCAAGGCGTTACCAGAAGGAATGGAATTCCCCAGAGGTCCACGTGATACTTCATAGCATTTGTGCAGGACAATTATTTCTATTGGCAATGGAATCGAATAAAGTGATGATTTCCGATAACAACGGGGTTTTTGCAGGAATATTTGACGTAAATGTTATCCATTCAATTCCGCACAAACGATAAGAGGTATTGATCAAGTGGTACACTGGAGAGTTCCATTTTTTGGTTATTTTCTCCATTGGGTCTTAAGATAAACTACTTATCCCAATGTTGCAATGACTTCAAAACAGAAAGGATAAGATGAGGATAATGTTGTAACTTGTGAGGTTATCACCAGAATATGTGAAATATTGATTTTTGTAGCATCTAATCTCATGGTTCTATAAAAATAATACAATTTCATTTTATGTGATGGTAAATTTGTTGTGATTAATTGTTACCATTTCAGTTTGTGATAAACATTATTTATAACAGGTAAGGGTGTCTACAAATTAATGTAAAGTTAGATGCTTTAAAAATTAATAATTTCACAGTGATGTTATTTCATATTGTTTCAATGTTTTGCTATCAGGTAAAATACCATTAAACACACAAAACAACAGAAAAGATAAAAAAAGAAATGGAACAAAACTTATAAAAGCATCAAGAAAAAAAGGTGTAACAGAAATAATCATGATACTATGAACTGTTTATTGAAGAAGGCACAGAGAGTGTTAACAGTAAAACACAACAAGATAGATTGTTATAATGATGATGTCTTTTTACAAAATAAATTAAATATTTGACTAAAACTATCAAATGATTCTAAAGAACAAAAATATTTAATATGTAAAATCTGGAAAAAATATGTAGTAAAACTTGTCTTTCTCTTGAAATCAAGCACAGAAAGCTACACGACATTAAATGTCTAGAAAAGGGGGTTGAAAAAGGTTCAACTGAGAAAATGTGTCTAACTTGTTAGTGAAAACATTAAATAATCACAGATATTGTAGTTTTAAGGATAATTTTGTGATTTATTGAATTTTTTTCCGTAATTTTTTTAATTTATTTATAGAATACAGGATTACTGTCTGTTTATGACTTGACTTTGCCATTTTATATGTGCCCTTTTTTATATGACTATATATAAAAATATGATTTTAGTTTATATTAAGACTTCTGTTATATTTTATAAGAGAGTGGAGTGGAGTTGGGGTATTTTAGGCCCCAGTCAAAATTGTTCTTTTTCCACAGTCAGTTTTTGGAAGGGGGGTAAACTGGAGTTCCCAGAAATAATCAACAAGCAAGCTGACAAACTTTACCCAGAAATAATCACTGACTTTCAACAAGCAAGCTGACAAACTTTACCCAGAAATAATCACTGACTTTCAACAAGCAAGCTGACAAACTTTACCCAGAAGTAATCATTGACTTTCAACAAGCAAGCTGACAAACTTTACCCAGAAATAAACACTGACTTTCAACAAGCAAGCTGACAAACTTTACCCAGAAATAATCACTGACTTTCAACAAGCAAGCTGACAAACTTTACCCAGAAATAATCACTGACTTTCAACAAGCAAGCTGACAAACTTTATCCAGGAATAATCACTGACTTTCAACAAGCAAGCTGACAAACTTTATCCATAAATAATCACTGACTTTCAACAAGCAAGCTGACAAACTTTATCCATAAATAATCACCGACTTTCAACAAGCAAGCTGACAAACTTTATCCATAAATAATCACCGACTTTCAACAAGCAAGCTGACAAACTTTATCCATAAATAATCACTGACTTTCAACAAGCAAGCTGACAAACTTTATCCATAAATAATCACCGACTTTCAACAAGCAAGCTGACAAACTTTATCCATAAATAATCACTGACTTTCAATAATCGAGCTGACATTTTTATTCATAAATAATCACCGACTTTCAACAAGCAAGCTGACAAACTTTATCCATAAATAATCACTGAGTTTCAACAAGCAAGCTGACAAACTTTACCCAGAAATAATCACTGACTTTCAACAAGCAAGCTGACAAACTTTACCCAGAAATAATCACTGACTTTCAACAAGCAAGCTGACAAACTTTACCCAGAAATAATCACTGACTTTCAACAAGCAAGCTGACAAACTTTCTCTCACTAGGATCTCTCATTGTGATTAGATTTTAGGTGCTTTAGTGCTTTAGATCACGTGGTCATTGAGTGGAGTGAAGTTTGACCTGGTCGAAATTCTTCCATTTATATCGAGATAGTCAGTTGTTTTAGGATGGTGCAGGAAATTGGAGAAAAACCTCAGATCTTTGGAAAGCGAACTGACAAACTAATACTAAGGTATGTTCGAGTGGCATTCGAACTTAGGCAGTGATAAGTGTTGTCATATGTAAGTGCACGCCCCAGACCATAAGGCCACCGAACCCCCGGGAAAAGTGAAATAATGTTGTCAGTAAAATCGTGTATTCTCTGCTAATGGAGAGATAATATCATCTGCGCTAAACTACACGATTTTTACCGAGAAACATAAAAACAACAAAGTTTTTGTTCATTTCGCGGCGGAATCTACAAAACATGCAACAAGAAACCAGAATATTTATGGATCGTTATGGCGGGATATACGAGTTAAGTGCCGATTGCTGAAATAGTAAAGTAAAAATTTTACTTAAAGGGTTTTAATCATATTTGTTAAATCACAATCGTAGCTAACGTTAACTTTATCGTTTGAATGAATGATAATAATGAATAATCACAATATTTTATTTTCTGCCTTTAACCGTCTGACTTGAACAACCGTTCTCCTGACTCCAATGACAGAGTTGTTTCCGTCTGCCTTCCACCATCTGACTAAAACAACCTCTGAACTAGTGAACCAATATCATTGAAACTTGGCAGAGTTGTTTCCGTCTGCCTTCCACCATCTGACTAAAACAACCTCTGAACTAGTGAACCAATATCATTGAAACTTGACAGAGTTGTTTCTGTCTGCCTTCCACCATCTGACTAAAACAACCTCTGAACTAGTGAACCAATATCATTGAAACTTGACAGAGTTGTTTCTGTCTGTCTTCCACCATCTGACTAAAACAACCTCTGAACTAGTGAACCAATATCATTGAAACTTGGCAGAGTTGTTTCCGTCTGCCTTCCACCATCTGACTAAAACAACCTCTGAACTATTGAACCAATATCATTGAAACTTGGCAGAGTTGTTTCCGTCTGCCGTCCACCATCTGACTAAAACAACCTCTGAACTAGTGAACCAATATCATTGAAACTTGGCAGAGTTGTTTCCGTCTGCCTTCCACCATCTGACTAAAACAACCTCTGAACTAGTGAACCAATATCATTGAAACTTGACAGAGTTGTTTCTGTCTGTCTTCCACCATCTGACTAAAACAACCTCTGAACTAGTGAACCAATATCATTGAAACTTGGCCGAGCTGTTTCTGTCTGCCTTCCACCATCTGACTAAAACAACCTCTGAACTAGTGAACCAATATCATTGAAACTTGGCAGAGTTGATTCTGTCTGCCGTCCAATATCTGACTAAAACAACCTCTGAACTAGTGAACCAATATCATTGAAACTTGGCAGAGTTGTTTCCGTCTGCCTTCCTCCATCTGACTAAAACAACCTCTGAACTAGTGAACCAATATCATTGAAACTTGGCAGAGTTGTTTCTGTCTGCCTCCCACCATCTGACTTGCACAACCTCCGAACTAGTGAACCAATATCATTGAAACTTGGCAGAGTTGTTTCTGTCTGCCTTCCACCATCTGACTAAAACAACCTCTGAACTAGTGAACAATATCATTGAAACTTGGCAGAGTTGTTTCTGTCTGCCTTCCACCATCTGACTAAAACAACCTCTGAACTAGTGAACCAATATCATTGAAACTTGGCAGAGTTGTTTCTGTCTGCCTTCCACCATCTGACTAAAACAACCTCTGAACTAGTGAACCAATATCATTGAAACTTTGCAGAGTTGTTTCTGTCAGCCTTCCACCATCTGACTTAAAGAACCTCTGAAACTAGTGAACCAATAGCATTGAAACTTGGCAGAGTTGTTTCTGTCTGCCTTCCACCATCTGACTTAAACAACCTCTGAACTAGTGAACCAATAGCATTGAAACTTGGCAGAGTTGTTTCTGGGTCTTTGCGATTAACAGTCTTCCTTGACTTTTACTTCATGTCAAAGTGACTTTTAATAGTAAAAAAAGTCTTCCAACGTCTATGATTCTAGAGGATAGGATCTGTTATATGGCATAAGTGCCAAAAAAAAAAAATTAAAATCAAATTTGTGAAGCTGGTTGACGTTGATTATCATTTTCTGTGGTTACTCGGTGAGATTTACATGTTCAATACAAAGACGTCACCTAGATAGAATTCCGCCCGGGAATATCATTTATCTACTACTAGAACGTTTGTAAGTCAGGTTACCGTCTTTAAACTTTTCTCTGAGAGCTCTGGTTTCTTCCACCGTCCCAGAACCGACCGCCGCGGGTTTTGACGGCATTTTAACGTACTACACTTTTTCTTTGAACTTTCCGCCGCAATACAAGTAAAAGAATCCTGACTGAGGAGTAATACACCACTATTCCACTCCTTTTGTAAAGGTTGAACGGCCGAGTGACTTTCGGATTACATAGAGGCACGTTCACAATGATAACGAGATACGGTATAATTCTGTGTCATAGCACCTGCCAATATGTCAGTCTGCGACAAAGGGAGATAATGTTATCAAATATTCACTTAATAATATTTTATTTAAGATGGCTAGTATGGAATGTTTGTTATGGATAAATATTTGTATTTTATTTAGTTTTTTGTCCAGTATTTCTGGTAGGTATATATTTATGTATCTATTATCTGTATTTTCTTTCTTTCTTTCCTTTTTTTTTTTAATTATTTTTTTTTATTATTATTTTTTTGTTTAGTTGTCCAGTACTACTTTTAAGTGTTTATAGTCATTAACAATTAAGGATCAACATCTTTAAGTTGAAGAAATTGAATTTCCCATGTAAATTTTAAATATTAAATTGGTTTTTGACATCTAAATGCTATAAAATATGATATTCTATTGCATAAACAAAAACCATAATGTTAATTGTTCGAACTTTGAACTCTAATTAAGCATTAGTCATTTAATGGTAAAAAAAAAAACCGAGAGAATTTTTTTTTTTTTTTTTTTTTTTGGTCTAATACCTAATTTTTAGCTTGTACTTATTTTAGCGTGTACTAATTTAAGCGTGTACTAATTTTAGCGTGTATGTATTTTAGCTTGTACTAATTTTAGCGTGTACTAATTTTAGCGTGTTCTTTTATTAGCGCAATTTACTTTCTCGACTAATTAGCATGGATTTTAATTAGCGCAAAACATCTTTTGAGAAACGTATATTACATGCACTACATACTTATTTTAACGGCGTATTTAAGTAAGCGCTACTATTTTAGCAAATTAATATACCGCTAACATTTTTACGTTTACAGTACACACACACACACACACACACACACACACACACACACACACATTAATTTGAGTGTGGTTGGTCAAGTAGCTCAAAACGCGCCTAGGTAGGTACGGATCACAAAACAACTCTCGTCACATAGATTCGTTTTTGATTCGCGAACTAGCGCCTAAACAAAAAGTCGCACTGAGTGAGCGCTTGTACAAGGCAGATCATAAAACAAACACGCGCGCGCACACACACGCACGCACACACACACACACACACACACACACACACACACACACACACACACAATTGTTCTGACAATAAACGTTAGAGATTAATAACATTGATCTGGTAGCGAAAACTGCTGTTGTGACCTTAAACAACAACATAATCTAAATTTTTTGTGTCCATACACCCGTCAGGTACCGTGTATAAAAACCGTGTAAAAATGAGTAATGAGTTGAGTAATGGTGTTTAACGTCCCAGTCAAGAATATTTCACTTATATCGAGACGTCGCCAGCTAAAGTGCAGAAATTTTGCCTGCGCGTTGCGCTGATGGCATTATACAGCAGGGTTCTTTATTGTGCCACACCTATCGTGACACGGGACCTCGTTTATTGTTAGTTCCCATCCGAAAGAACCGTGACTCATTTCGTAATGCCGAGTGCTTGGCGAAAAAACAGTCACTACCCACTTTCAAGTCTTGGGTCAGACCCGGTCGGGGTTCGAACCCACGACCTCCCACTTACGGAGCGAGCACTCTACCAACTGAGCTACCGCAGTGGTTATGTAAAATGATGACTGGCGAGTTGTGTATGGCAGCATTCGCAAGTAAATGATAATTACAAAGGTAAATACTGTTTCCGGTATTTGTTCATGCAATAATCTGTTATAGTATTTAATCTTTAGTCCTTGAGTTATTAATACAGCAAGCTTATGATCTCGGTTGATAACTTTTTTTAAATTTTATTTTACCAAATCTGAAATTAAACAATGATTTATGGTTGTCTTTGGTCGAGATATATTTTCCAGCTCTAGAGTCACGAAAAGTTGTTCTTGTGTAGAATCGCCATAACACCGAGAACATTTTTACAAGTAAACAACATGGAGGCCAGCAGCGTCTTATCCTACCATTGAATGAAAATTACGTCGAGATTATATTCTTCTAGTCCCATGTTTGATATAAAAGCAGGACAACGATCTAGGGTTTTCTGGAGAACGTCATAAGTTAAATGACAGATCGGGACCAGGCGGACAAATCCTCCAACTTTGACATTATTGTTTATACAATAAGCTCAATAAAGTATAATTTCAGTGTGCGAATACAAAGTTTTGACTATATATATACATGCGGTTTGTAACATTTATTAAAATTTTTCATCAAAATAATACCCAATGTATTTTACCCTAATATGACTTAATCACGTTGCCGCCATTTTTGTTCTTCACGCTCCTAATAACGAACGTAGTGAGTCGCGGCAAAGCCGCGACGAAACGAAGTTCGTTCTATAGATAACGCGTATGTGATATATGGAAATCATGTGTTCAACCAGTAGACCATCCATTCATTTCTTTTGAATACCGGAAGTTCATGGAATATTCTCCCCATAGGACAATACGGAAGTAGAATAAAATCTCCTATTATCTCGTCTCCATTTCGCGTTAAACAAAATCAAAATCTTTATTTCGTCAATAAAACTGTTAGTTGTGGAAACAATAAACAAAATAAGTCGAAAGTTCTACATAAATGTATTTACAGCATATACTTTCCTCGTAATTTGAAAAATAATTCGATCTCTAGTAGAGCGTTATCAAGTATCCTTGGTAACAAGATCATTAAGCCGAGCAAACCCGTCGTTATTAAAGGAAGAACTTTCGACTTAACATGAAAAATAAAAGGGTGATAATCAAATAAACACGAGTGACATGCGCAACACCTCTTATTTTTCCCTTCAGTAAAACGGTTATGTCCGAATGTTTACATAATGTAAATGTCCGATATTTAATGTCCCAATGTCTTGCCCATCAGTTATACCAGATACAATCTTCTGTCACTACGTTCGTCAATAGACAGTGCCTATATTCATATTAGATAGGTATTGTGGGATTTTGTAAACAATGTTCGTAGTACACGTTCTTGTTGTCATGGCGAAATTCTGACACAAGAACAATGTTCGTAGTACACGTTCTTGATGTGATGGCGAAATTCTGACACAAGAACAATGTTCGTAGTACACGATCTTGTTGTGATGGCGAAATTCTGACACAAGAACAATATTTTTGACACTAGAACACCTCGCCCAGAGACAATATATAGGTTGTTTTTATCCCGACATAAAATTCGTATTTATCTCACCCGTGATTACGAACAGAGCGGCTCACTTTCGAGTAGGTATGCCTTGCTATGTACAAATGCATTTTATCTGGGAACAATATCACAACGATTTATTCAAAATTGTCAGATTTCAGATGTGACAAGAATCTTCGAGGATCATTTCAAACGTTTTTAGATTTGTACACTGAAGGAAAAAGAATTATTCGCCGTAGTATGGTCGTATATCCTACTTTAGAGGTCAGTCTGTTCAAGTGAAATTAGGCGGCGCTTCTTCTGCATGACATAAGTTTGTATTAGAAAATCCTTTATAATTAATTATTTATTTATTTATTTTTTGTTATAAAGAAATTGTTCTGACCCTACACTACTACCCTGCCAGGCAAACAATGTGTTACGGTCAGGGAAAATTCGAACTAGGTACACATGTGTGGCACTGGTCTCGATCACACAGACGTCAAGAGTGTGACATATGTCTGTTTGTTCCGAGAACACATGTGTGACAAATGTCTATTGCTCCGAGAACACATGTGTGACAAATGTCTGTTTGTTCCGAGAACACGTGTGACAAATGTCTGTTCTGAGAACGTGTGACATATGTCTGTTTGTTCCGAGAACACATGTGTGACATGTCTGTTTGTTCCGAGAACACATGTGTGACATATGTCTGTTTGTTCCGAAAACACGTGTGACAAATGTCTGTTTGTTCCGAGAACACATGTGTGACATATGTCTGTTTTTTCCGTGAACACATGTGTGACATATGTCTGTTTGTTCCGAGAACACATGTGTGACATTTTTTTACTATTTCAGGTTTTTATTCTAGAAGCAGCCAACCAGGTTACAGCATACAGAAATGCAAAACTTCATTTATGTGTCCACAATTTTGTATGAAGTCACGCGATGGTTGCTATGTTTGTGACTGTGGAGGTAATCTCTCTCTCTCTCTCTCTCTCTCTCTCTCTCTCTCTCTCTCTCTCTCTCTCTCTCTCTCTCTCAATGATTTTTACTCCATACGATTCTTTTGTGTCGTTGTGTAATTACTTTAAACTTCTCTCATACTCAAGACTTCCATATTTTAAATTAAATATGATTAATAAAGCACGTGTTCAGAAACCAACATATCAATATCTTTTATATAAACATGTGTTCCATTGACCAACGACAAATCGCTATTATTTTAACACCTGTTCCGTAAACCAACATATCAATCTCTATTATATAAACATGTGTTCCATTAACCAACGACAAATCGCCATTATTTTAACACCTGTTCCGTAAACCAACATATCAATCTCTATTATATAAACCTGTGTTCCATTAACCAACGTACAAATCGCCACTATTTTAACACCTGTTCCGTAAACCAACATATCAATCTCTATTATATAAACATGTGTTCCATTAACCAACGTACAAATCGCCATTATTTTAACAACTGTTCCGTAAACCAACATATCAATCTCTATTATATAAACATGTGTTCCATTAACCAACGTACAAATCGCCATTATTTTAACACCTGTTCCGCAAACCAATCTCCATTATTAAACCATGACTTCCATTAACAAATAATATGAATATAGGCACTGCCTATTGACGAACGTAATGACAGAAGATTGTATCTGGTATAACTGATGGGCAAGACATTGGGACATTAAATATCGGACATTTACATTATGTAAACATTCGGACATAACCGTTTTATTGAAGGGAAAAATAAGAGGTGTTGCGCATGTCACTCGTGTTTATTTGATTATCACCCTTTTATTTTTCATGTTAAGTCGAAAGTTCTTCCTTTAATAATGACGGGTTTGCTCGGCTTAATGATCTTGTTACCAAGGATACTTGATAACGCTCTACTGGAGATCGAATTATTTTTCAAATTACGAGGAAAGTATATGCTGTAAATACATTTATGTAGAACTTTCGACTTATTTTGTTTATTGTTTCCACAACTAACAGTCTTATTGACGAAATAAAGATTTTGATTTTGTTTAACGCGTAATGGAGACGAGATAATAGGAGATTTTATTCTACTTCCGTATTGTCCTATGGGGAGAATATTCCATGAACTTCCGGTATTCAAAAGAAATGAATGGATGGTCTACTGGTTGAACACATGATTTCCATATATCACATACGCGTTATCTATAGAACGAACTTCGTTTCGTCGCGGCTTTGCCGCGACTCACTACGTTCGTTATAAAATTATCTGCCAAATTTTATCATCTACTCGTGTGTTCCATGAATCAAAATACCAAACTCCATCATTAAATTTTGTGTTCCATACCAAACTTTATGATTAAGCTATATGTTAAAAAAACAATATACAAACTAATATATTAAATAATGTTCTCCATTTGCCAACATATCAAACACCATTATAAAATCAAGTGTTCCATTAACCAACACACAAAACTCCATTATTAAACCATGTTCCATTAACTATCATATCAAACGCCATTTTAAATCATATGTTTCATGAACCAGCATACCATTTTTCATTTCTTCAATACATGTATTCAACCACACTCCGTAATTAAATTGTGTATTCCACTAACCAACACATAAAGCTTTACCTTTATATTAAAATCTGTTATCAAAGCATGTGTTCTCTGAACCAACATACAATACGCCAACATAATATCTTGTGCTCCATTTACCAAATTGCCACATCAATAAATCATGTGTTTCATTAACTTACCTGCCAATTTTAATTAATAAACCGTGTTTTTTTCATTATGAAACAGATATTTCCATCATAAAATTTTTGTTCTATTAACCAACTTATCAACTTCTATCATATAATTAAGCGTTCTATTAACGAAATACCATTATTCATCTTTAAATAGTGTGTTCCGTTGCCTAACAAACCAAATTTCATAATAATATCTTGTGCCCTTTTTACCAAATTTTCACATCTTTAAATCATGTGTTCTATTGTCTTTCCGATCGCGACTCAAATATGTTTTTGATTAAGAAACTGACACACTTCCATACTTTATTATGTGTTCTGTAAGACACAATTCCATACTTTATTATGTGTTCTGTAAGACACACTTCCATACTTTATTATGTGTTCTGTAAGACACACTTCCATTATT
The DNA here is from genome assembly GCA_029721355.1 of Tegillarca granosa. Classification (NCBI taxonomy): domain Eukaryota; kingdom Metazoa; phylum Mollusca; class Bivalvia; order Arcoida; family Arcidae; genus Tegillarca; species Tegillarca granosa. The sequence continues at coordinate 624,656 of JARBDR010000367.1, read as the reverse complement.
TATTATGTGTTCTGTAAGACACACTTCCATACTTATTTTGTGTTCTGTAAGACACACTTCCATACTTTATTGTGTGTTCTGTAACACACTTCCATAATTCATTATGTGTTCTGTCAGACACACTTCCATACTTTATTATGTGTTCTGTAAGACACACTTCCATACTTTATTATGTGTTTTGTAAGACACACTTCCATTATTTATTATGTGTTCTGTAAGACACACTTCCATACTTTATTATGTGTTCTGTAAGACACACTTCCATTATTTATTATGTGTTCTGTAAGACACACTTCCATTATTTATTATGTGTTCTGTAAGACACACTTCCATACTTTATTATGTGTTCTGTAAGACACACTTCAATACTTTATTTTGTGTTCTGTAAGACACACTTCCATTATTTATTATGTGTTCTGAAAGACACACTTCCATTATTTATTATGTGTTCTGTAAGACACACTTCCATTATTATGTGTTCTGTAAGACACACTTCCATACTTTATTATGTGTTCTGTCAAATACACTTCCATTATTTATTATGTTCTGTTAACCAATCTATTAACTTCTACCATATAATCCTGTGTTCCTTAAACCAACCTTCCATTTTCATCATTAAATCACGTGTCCACAATTTTATTTCTTTTAGAGAAAATGGTTAATCAGATGAAAAAATATGATAAACGATATGAAAAATGACTACAAGCCCCTTTTTCAAATGGGAAGTGAGATGACATTAAATGGCGGTAAAACCGGAAGCGTTGGTATATACGGTGGCATGATGATACCGCAACTGAGTCCGTATAACAATATACGACAATTTAACGGGATGAGTGGTCAGTTTGGTGGTATGGGCGGCCAGACCAATCAACCAAACTATATGATAAGTAACTACCTAGAACCAAACTTTAAAGGTAAACACTGATATAATATTTGTTTGTTTATCAAATAACACGTGTACACTGGCACGGTATCTCACGTCTTATCACGGAGGTAACGTGAATTTGCGATTTCATTTCTCAAAAACAGTTCACGTGATTAAAAATAACGCAATAATTTATGTTTTGACGTTACTAATAGTAACGTTTGTTGTTGACGTCCAGTTGCAGGGAAAAATTTCATTTCCGTGTACGAAATCATAAAAAAAAATTTCTATTGCTAATTTTGCAAAATTACAAAGTTTTCAGTATATAATTTAGCCAGTGCTTGTTATAAAGTGCAAATTGGGTTTAAAAAATATTGTTGATTTGAATGCTTTTTTACTTGTTATTTATAACACTGCTGATATAGAGGATAATGTTTACTGTTGTTATAAATAGGAGAAAAGGTATAAAATAACAAGAAGGGAATGACGAACGATTGTAAAATTCCCGACTTTAGGCGGACATGAGAGAAAGTGTACAGTGGTATTGTTATACAACTACTTACTTAAAATTTCCCGACTTTTGGACGGACACTGGAATAAATGTCTGGTGGTGTGGTAATATCGATATATCTGGAATCTATATGTACTCTTCTATATGACATTGGTTGTGAAAAGGTGAGATGGTTATAACATTGTTACAATAGTACAATAACCGCACCACTGAACATTTAATCAAGTCTACAATCATGAGTATTATAATCACTGGTCTCAATAGTAATTTAGAGGTCCGAATAGTGCTCCAGTGTCCGTCCAAAATCGGAAGGTTATATAATCCGCTGTCCCAGTAGTCGGAGTGATTTGAAAAGGTACCCTGGATTTTTGGAGGATTGAAGACTCTCTCTCTCTCTCTCTCTCTCTCTCTCTCTCTCTCTCTCTCTCTCTCTCTCTCTCTCTCTATCTCTCTCTCTCTCTCTCTCATATATATATATTGTATTTTATACTTTTAGAGTTTTATCGTCCGTTCCATGGTATAATTCCCGGTAAATGTAATCTAATGGATTTTTCCTGTCGCCCGGATTGCTGGAGAACTGATGTTTATACTGGGTGCTTTAAATGTCAGTGTCAGACAGGTAACATACACCATACAACATTGGAATTCCCAAGAGTTCCACGTGATACCTCATAGCGTTTGTACGGGACAATTATTTCTATTGGCAACGGAATCGCATAAAGTGACATTTTCCCGTAATAACGACTTTTTTTTTCAGGATTATTTGATGTAAACTGTTTCCATTTCATTCCGCACAAACGTTAAGCGGTATTGATCACGTGGTACGCTGGCAAGTTCCATCATAATTCAAATTGTCACGTGTGAGGGCCTAGATGCCTCGGTGGCCGAATGACCTATTTAAGCGCGCGCTTACAGATCACAGTACCTCTCACCGCCTGGGTTTAAATCTGTCTCGAGCAGATCTTCGTGTTGCAAAAGTTTGTTAGTTTTCTTGCTGAAGGTCAGTGGGTTTTTTCGTTCCGGGCACTCCGGTTTCCTTGCGGTCCAAAAAATGACCGCCTCAATATAAGTGAAAATTTCTTGACTGTAGCGTAAAACATAATTACCCAACTCAACCTAACACTGTAATTGACAAGTTTTAATTTTTTAAAAAAAAAATTCAAACATTGTGACATATTAAAAAATATCAAAAACCGGCACATGAAATCTTTGTAATGAATAACAATGTGACGTCATATCATGTTTATTTTGACGTCAGATTTGATGACACCGTCATACTGATGTCGATATTTTAGAAAGGTATTGTAAACAATGGAAATTGTTAAATATTTCATTTAAAATATGTTTTTAATATCTCATTTTACTTGGTTCAGTACTTTATCATGAATTTTAACAAAAGGGTTTCCGTATCAAAACGCGTACATAATATATCTGAGAGAGGTAAACAATTTTTTTCAGTTGCATGATAAATCTTGTTTTAAAAATCTTATCAGTCACAACACTAAAAACAATCGTAAGAAATTTTGTCACGTAAAAGCGTTCCATGACATGCTGAACAGTTTTCTATCTATAAGGTCACGACCCCGTTCCGTGACATGCTGAACAGTTTTCTATCTATAAGGTCACGACCCCGTTCCGTGACATGCTGAACAGTTTTCTATCTATAAGGTCACGACCCCGTTCCATGACACGTTTAACAGTTTTCTATCTATAAGGTCACGACCCCGTTCCATGACATGCTGAACAGTTTTCTGTCTATAAGGTCACGACCCCGTTCCATGACATGCTGAACAGTTTTCTATCTATAAGGTCACGACCCCGTTCCATGACACGTTGAACAGTTTTCTATCTATAAGGTCACGACCCCGTTCCATGATATGCTGAACAGTTTTCTATCTATAAGGTCACGACCCCGTTCCATGGCATGCTGAACAGTTTTCTATCTATAAGGTCACGACCCCGTTCCATGACACGTTGAACAGTTTTCTATCTATTAGGTCACGACCCCGTTCCGTGACATGCTGAACAGTTTTCTATCTATAAGGTCACGACCCCGTTCCATGACACGTTTAACAGTTTTCTATCTATAAGGTCACGACCCCGTTCCATGACATACTGAACAGTTTTCTGTCTGTAAGGTCACGACCCCGTTCCATGACATGCTGAACAGTTTTCTATCCATAAGGTCACGACCCCGTTCCATGACATGCTGAACAGTTTTCTATCTATAAGGTCACGACCCTGTTCCATGACACGTTGAACTGTTTTCTATCTATAAGGTCACGACCCTTTTCTATGACACGTTGAACAGTTTTCCATCTATAAGGTCACGACCCCGTTCCATGACACATTGACTAGTTCTATACCTATAAGGTCACGATCCATGACACGTTGACTAATTCTCTTCCTTGTCCGGACTGCCAAAGAAAAAGATAAAATATATGATCATACAATGCATAATTGTTATGTAAAATATTATGAGTGATTTTTTATAGTTATAGATTTGTAGATGTAATTGTTAGAAAAAATTGTTTTTATTTATCGCTTTTTTCCGACCAATTTATTTTGTTTTTCAGAGTCCATAGTAAACAAACAATCAACTACACAACCATCAACGTCGAAGTCAACTGGCACAGTAGTTACAGAATCAACAGCCATAATCAGCAGTATTTCACCTGATCTTACAACAACTGACAAGTCTACAACAAAAACAACAACAACACAAGACACCACAACAACACAAAGTACAACAATATCGATGGGAACAACATTAATAAACACAATAACTTCGTCAACAACGACGTCGTCGACAAAATCATTAAGAACAACACCAACAATGAAGACAACGAGTTCAGAATATGTCACCCAACAATCGACTGATACGCCGTCAACTACCACAACAAAGTCACAGCTTTCTGAAACAACTGTAACCGGACTTAAAACAAGGCCAAGCAAAGAAACAGAAACAACGAGGCCCAACCACGAAACACAAACACTAATGCCAAGTGAAGAAACAGAAACGAAATCTTTTACATGGACAACAAATAGCAGTGAAGGAACAACTACATCGACGATGACACCAACAAATGACACAGCCGTAACGATGCCTTCACCGGATGTCATGTTAGCGCCCTCTAGCGGGAGCAGCAAAACCAGTATGTTGCTTTCAACCAATAAGGTCCTTTATAGCAAGAAACGAAATGTTAAACTACACAGTTATGGATTGCTAAGTGAACCATTGCCATCAAATGAAATGTTCAGTAAGAAATAAGATTAATAGGTTCAATCATTGAAATATTTAATGACAAAGCTAGCTGAATACGTCCATACCATGATGTGCTTAGTTAAAATAATAAAAAAAAAAAGCTATATCCTATGAAATTTTTTGTAAGAAAGATTGAATAAATTGAGTTTAACGCCCCAATCAAGATTCTTGCATTTATATCAAGGTAGTCAGGTTAGGGATGGTAGAGGAAACCGGAGTGCCTGGTAAAAGTCACTGACCTTCGGTGAGCGAACTGACAAAATCTCTCGCACCAGGATCTGCCTATGTTGGATTCTACCTTGGCGCGGTTTAGAATACTTGGCCACCGAGGCACCCTTCTGTTAGTAAGATGAGAAGCTCCACCAAATAAAATGTTCTACAGTAAGGTCAATGGCACCATCTAATGAAATGTTCCGTAACAAAAATTAATAGCTCTATCCAGTGAAATGTTCTGTAACAAAGACCGATACCTCCATCCAATGAAATGTTCTTTAAGATAAAAGCTCCATCCAATGAAGTGTTCTGTAAGCAAGATTAAAAGCTCCATCCAATGAAATGGTCTGCATTAAGACCAATTAGCTTCTTTTAGTGAAATCTAAAGTTTCTTTCCATGGTGATGATGATGATGATGATGATGATTATTATTATTATTTTGAAATTTGCTTTTTGATTTTCAAGCTTTGCAATAAATATTCAAAATTTTATACCGGATTAATGGCTTGTTGAGTGAACCAAACCGTCAATAATGTCTTAATTATTTATATTGTCAATTATGTCCTTAAAATGACCCTCTTTAAAACAAAAATTTAGTCCATAAATACTTAAACTGCGATAAACTGCGTCCAAAAGAAAAATGTTGTAAAGTTCTCTCATACAAAACTAATCGGTATATGAACTTGTATCTTGTCCCTTACTATGGAATGTACTAAAATATCACAAAAATACCTGTCTACTTTCGATTTGCCATATGTGCACTTTTCGGAAAAACATTCCTCATCGGTGACAACAGGGGCCGAAAAAGTTTGATAGATAAAACATAAGTTGAACAGTTGAAATTGTATATTATATAAAGGCACGTAACCATCTCTAATCAAATCACTCTTCGGTAGCTCAGAGGTAATGGTCTGCCTCAAGAGAATGGTTGGAAGTTCGAACCTCAGCTGAGACATACATAAGATTTTACAATATGAGATACTTCTACCTCTCATGACACTTGGCATTAAGTAGAAAGATCGACTGATTTACACGCTGTCAGAGTAATGCGTTTGTTTGTTAGCGGGAATGACACTGTAAACTAGCATGTTGCAGTCGCCAAATGTGCCCGCTAGAGCAAGAGATTATGAAACACGCTCGCCTATCTAATGCATACACAAAAACTTTACTCCTTAAGATTTATAAACTCGCTGTGATTTCGACTAGCTGAAGATTGCTGATGCAACGTTAAACAATACCACAACCAACCAACCAAATCAAACTAACCAACCCATCCAAACAAACCATCCCACCCAAACAGGTCAACCCACAAAAACAAACTAACCCACCCAAACAAACCAACCAACCCACCCAAACAAACCAATCCACAAAAACAAACCAACCCACCCAAACAAACCAATCCACAACCAACCCACCCAAACAAACCAATACACAAAAACAAACCAACCCACCCAAACAAACCAATCCAAAAAACAAACCAACCCACCAAACAAACCAATCCAAAAAAACAGACCAACCCACCAAACAAACCAATCCACAAAAACAAACCAACCCACCAAACAAACCAATCCACAAAAACAAACTAACCCACCCAAACAAACCAATCCACAAAAACAAACGAACCCACCAAAACAACCAACCCACCCAAACAAACCAACCAACTTAAACAAACTGGTAATTGTAAGCTATTCAAAATACATTTTAAGTCTTCGTCAAATATTTTTTTGTTGGAAATGTTTTTTGGTTTGCGTGATCTGGGTTAGTAAAGTATTTTTTTTAATTTCAGTTTGTCCACCAGTAACTGACCATTGTCCAGAAGAGTGTTTGTTAATTGATCCCCTAACCTACTGTAGTGTTTGTTTCTGTGTAAACATACAGCCAGATATAACCACAACACAAATGACAACAAGATCGTACAGTACGGAACGAGGTATACAGATGAAACGGTACACTACGGAACAAGGTAAACCATATCAATTCAGCAATCGTCTTACATTAGGATTTGATAATTAGCTGTCTATATATGCACTTTGAAGTGTGGGTGCGTGTATGCATTCGTCCTTAAAATTTACTGCTTTGCCGAATCAAACCAGATTTGGTGAGGAGGGTTCATGGTTGATTCATAATAAATTTGAGTTCCACCTGAACAGCGAAAGTACAAGACGGCCGACGTAATTTTAAATTTGAAAATCCTCGTTTTTATAGAACCGCTGGGCAAAATTAAATTATATTCATTGTGAAATATCCTTGACTGGTTCTTATTAAAATTGTGTCTTGCACGGTTGTTCGAAAATCGAATACAAAAAAATGCAAGTCGGACAAATACTGTTTTTATACCATTTCTAATATTATAACTTTTTGCCTGGACATTATGTGTTTTCCCTGGTAAATATTTTTGGGGTTTTTTTTTTAATTATTTTATTTATTGGTTATTTGCCAGACACACGTTTTCACCAACAAGTTGCTTCTGTTAAGGAGGCCTTTTGTCACTTGGGGTAAAAACTTTTTGCTTCATTTTGAAGAATTCATCATGATTGGCTATTTAGGTTTAGATTGATAATTTGTGACAGTGGAGCTTGTTTATCAAATATTTCCCATTTACTTTACTCAGCTGTCAATTGTTTTTATTTCGGTATTATTATTCATTGATAATTCACTACACATCAAAATCTTTCCTATGAATAGCAAACTTCTGAATTTATTTTGGTTAGTTTTTTTTCACAATTTTAAAACATTTTGATTAAAATTGGCCACTGATAATACCTTAAGTTGTTTAATATTGACAGTGTTAAACTTCACTATGAAAATACATGGCTTTCATTGTTTAAAGAAACTCCAATCGCAAAACCACAAGAAATCTTTAATTTTATCTTTGAAACATTTGTGAATGGTTTCACTTAAATTAATCATATAAAACTTGTAAAAGCAGTCAATTCAGTTATAAAACCACTACGGTTGTTCAGTTGGTAGAGTGCTCGTTTCGTATGTGGAAGAGCGGGGTTCGAAACCCAACCGGGTCTGACCAAGACTTGAGAGTTGGAAGTGACTTTTTTGGCAAGTTCTCGAAATGAATGTCACGGGGGTCCTTCGGACAAGACCTTAAAAACAGATCCCCCATGTTCACGAGTGGCATTGCACGATAAAGAACCCTCCCTGCACATTACCCTTAGCGCGCTACAAAGGTCAAAACTTCTGCCGCTTCATCTTCAAGTGAAATATTTTTGACTGGGACATAAACCCCATTAAATAAATCATCAATCAATTCAGTTATAGAAAAAGTTATTGTATAAATATAATGCACCATAGGGGTCCCGGAAATTCAAACAAATATTTCAAGATACAATGCTAATAAAATTCCTTTTCTGAAGCAACCCAATTTAAAACAGAGTCTGATTCTGACAATATTTATTTTATAAACTCAACTAGGAGACAAAAATAACAATGTTTTAGATAATAAGACTGGTTATTTTTGGTTATATTTTTCAGTTTGTAAAGGATTATCTCCCCTTTGTCCAGGTAAATGTGTTACCTTGGATAAAAATTGGTGTGCAAAGTGTTCCTGTCCTCTGGAAACACCCACCACTGTATCTGGTAAAATTTTAGTCTTTTAACTATAAGTTCGTTGATTTTGTTAGAGATTATCATAATATCCACAATTTTTTTTTTGTTTTATAATGTTAGATAAATCAGAATTATTTTCCAATAAACAAGTAAAAGATTGCCATTGCTATTGGTAACTTAAACTCAACAAGCTGAAGTTATGGTTCACCATAAAAATCAGATGAGTTTTTATGCGTTATGATATTGCTTAACCTATAGTGCTAGGGGCGTCTAGTTTCTCGGGTAGAAAAAAATAAATTACTTTTTAAGACTTCATTATACATGGCTCGGTGAACATTTTCAAACTAAGGCTTTTTTGGTTATTCTACCTAATTTATGTTCAGAATTTTCTTTCTTGTATTCATTATGAACTCTTTTCATAAAATTGATATTGAATCTTGCGTCATTCTGTTGTATGGTCCTTCCTTTTTGCATATACCAAAAAGGAATATTAAACTGCAGTAAAAATAAAACTGTAAAAAGCATAAACTTGGTAGCTTGCAGAAAGTTTGAGAATGAACGTCTTGTAGCAAAGATTAAGAAGAAAGTGCCAAATAGAATCCATAACTCAGTAGGAAGATAAAGATATCGGGTACCGCTGCTGGTGGAGAAAAACTCCCCGAGGGTATCCATAACTCAGTAGGCAGTACTTTGTGCTGTCAGAAAATGTACCATTTAGCAAACTTTTAAGGCGTTTTAATTTATGAAATTAATTTAATACTAAGGTCTGTTCCCTCATGCAAAGCATTCCTTAGCTGTATTTGGTTTCATATAATTTTGGAACTTTGAATTCATTATTTTTCAACTGTTTGCTTATATTTTTTATCAATCAAACTTTTCGGCCCTGGTGTTACTGATAAGGAATGAATTTCCGAAACATACACATCTGGCACATCAAAATTTAGCAGGTATTTGTTATATATTTAACACTAATAAATGACACTTAAGTCATCAAAAGATTACAGTTGTATTCAAAATTATCTCGGATTTGAAGAGGAATAGTTTCATGTTATTCCATAGTTCCATGTTTTTCCATAATTCCGTTTTCCTTTTATTATCACTTTCGATTTCCATTGTGGCGGATGCAGCTAACTAAACAGGGGGTGCTTTCCTTTTCGACACAGCTAACCACTGGTCGAAGTTCACTTGTATTAGATTAATATGAAAGATGTTATATATAGTTTATGATTGTGAACTTTAACCGGTATGTTGTCACGCTTTTATTCCCATTGTTTGGGTTTCCATCCCTGTTTTGCAACTGCATTTCTCTTTACTGTTACAGAAATCGTCACCCAATGGCTGGTTTTTGTTTTCTTTTATTAAATGGATTTTATTGTTTTAACGACTTTAAAAATAAGTAATTATATCATGGAATGGGAAGAGACACGAGACTTCAAGAAATGGAACCCGCCTGCGTACCACGTGATCAATACCTCTTATCGTTTGTGTGGAATGACATGCATAACGTCTACGTCAAATATTCACGAAAAAACGTCGTTATTACGGGAAAACGTAACTTTATGCGATTCCGTTGCCAATAGAAATAATTGTCCCACACAAACGCTATGAGATAATCATATCACGTGGCACTCTGGTGAATTCCATTGCCTAAAAAATTGTCCTATTTGTGATTTTTTAAATAAGTCAAAATTAAGTTCATCAAATATCCTTACTAAAACCCACAAAATTCCATAAAATTTAATATGTTTTATCAAAAAAGATTTTGGCGCGTGATATTTCTGCGAATATTTACTAGCTTCAGCTTTAACTCCTTAATACCCACTAATTACATGACGAACGTAAAAATAATAAACATTTTGAATTACTTTTGAATAACTGTTTTTGCGATTTAAACAGGGACTGACCGGTATGTATGGGTTATATTATTTATGTAATAATTATTGACGTCAGGAAAAACGTGTTGCCGTCGGTTAAATCAAATGATCTATTTTTTGATGACGTCAAATGACGCGGTATCTAATCACACACATTGGTCTTGTTTCCGGAAAATCACTAATTACACGACGAGCATACAGATAATGAGCATATTGAGTTAATTTTAAACACTGAACTATTTTTACAAGTTAATAGGCTGAAAGCGATTGCAAAAGACGAAACAGATTTTGTGACCTCACAACCAAATGAAAATGTTTCCATCGAAGAAAATTCAGAAGGTGTGTACAACTGTACAACACACACACACACACACACACACACACACACACACACACTCTCTCTCTCTCTCTCTCTCTCTCTCTCTCTCTCTCTCTCTCTCTCTCTCTCTCTCTCTCTCATATAAAGACATCATTATTAATTCTACAGAATTATGCTGAGCAGAAGAATGTTTGAATCCTTTCTTTTTTTACAGGTACAACATGTAAATCTGTACCAGAAAATTGTCCGGAATACTGTTTAGTTTTGAATGATGACTGGTGCCCTGTGTGTATTTGTTAAGAGGTGATTACGTCATTAAAATAAATTGATGACCTTATCAACACCTGTGGAATATATGACGTCATCATTAGATGTGAACAAATAATCACAGATAGAGGGAGAGTTTACATTTTTTTCTTTCATAATAAATGTTAAATTTGATTTTTATTTATTTTGTATGTACATGACACTTCTGTTAAACAAAAACAAAGTGATTTGTAGTTTGACTAAAAGTAGAGAAATGATCACATAAGTACAATTATTTATTATACTTTTTTGTCCTCTTTTCTTAGTTTTAAAATCGGATTTATTAGAACACTTATAACCGTAATTTCTTTTTGTATTGAAAGTTTAGATAATTCTTTATTATTTTCTATAACAATTGGATTTCCGAAATTTGTATATATTTTTTAGTAAATTTTGTTTGTAAGGAATTTTTTGAATTTTTTCATCTATGAACTTTACTAGCCATTCCATAAAATAAATCTGCATTCTGATTCCAAAATGACGTCATCGCCTCGCAAAAATTATTTAAATTATATATTCTACAAACCAGATACTCAAGTTAAAACTTTGAAAACTGACGTATTCAGTTAAAAACTTGAACCTGGAAAATGTGATAGATCATAATCTAAACTTGTATTACGTCAATAAATTAAATAACTAAATCTTAAAGCTATATTTATTTTTTAAAACTGTTTATTTTTTTCAAACTAAAGAAAAAATAATGACATTAGTTTAAATCAAGTTAACAAAATCATACAGAATATAACTTATTTACAAAATAAATATTATTACATGTTAAAACAGAGAATGAACAACTTTGACTGTTTTTATATAACTGGTATAAGTTGACAATAAACTTTATAATAAACAATAAACAATAATTCTAGTTTTAACCCGTTCGCCTGCTGCCTTGAAACATATATAGCTTCTCGTCGTATATCGTTGTGTTTAGACATATATTTAGAAACATAAAAAATAAAGTAAAGTAAATTATATGGACTTTTGAAATTTTAAAAGATTTCATAAACGTTGTTTGTTCATTGTTGGAACTAGAGAAAACATGTGTATACTGTATATATCAACAAATCAAACAACCAATTATAAGCCACAACAGAACGGACAAACCAGACAAGACAATCAACAAATCAAAAAACCAATTATAAGCCACAACAGAACGGACAAACTAGACAAGACAATCAACAAATAAAACAACCAATCATAAGCCATGACAGAACGGACAAACCAGACAAGACAATCAACAAATAAACAACCAATCATAAGCCACAACAGAACGGACAAACTAGACAAGACAATCAACAAATAAAACAACCAATCATAAGCCACAACAGAACGGACAAACCAGACAAGACAATCAACAAATAAAACAACCAATCATAAGCCATGACAGAACGGACAAACTAGACAAGACAATCAACAAATAAAACAACTAATTATAAGCCACAACAGAACGGACAAACTAGACAAGACAATCAAACAAATAAAACAACCAATCATAAGCCATGACAGAACGGACAAACCAGACAAGACAATCAACAAATCAAACAACCAATTATAAGCCACAACAGAACGGACAAACTAGACAAGACAATCAACAAATAAAACAACTAATCATAAGCCACGACAGAAACGGACAAACTAGACAAGGCAATCAACAAATAAAAACCAATTATAAGCCACAACAGAACGGACAAACTAGACAAGACAATCAACAAATAAAACAACTAATCATAAGCCACGACAGAAACGGACAAACTAGACAAGGCAATCAACAAATAAAAAACCAATTATAAGCCACAACAGAACGGACAAACTAGACAAGGCAATCAACAAATAAAACAACCAATCATAAGCCATGACAGAACGGACAAACCAGACAAGACAATCAACAAATAAAGCAACTAATCATAAGCCATTAAGAACAGACTAATTAGACAAGAAAAACAACAAATAAAACAACCATTCATAAGCAATGACAGAACGGACAAACTAGACAAGACAATCAACAAATAAAACAACTAATCATAAGCCATAAAAGAACAGACTAATTAGACAAGAAAAACAACAAATAAAACAACCAATCATAAGCCATAAAACTTTAACTCTTTAAAATGTATTTAAAGTTTTTATAATCTAAAAAAATGAACTAATAGGATCGTGCTATTCGACCAAATCTTCATTGTCTACCTTTTGTTGGATAGGTCCGTCTAGTTATCAATCATGATGAAGTTTTCTTTATGACGATGATTTCTCATTGCGTTTCATATTAAATATAGAATTAAAATTAAAATTAATATACAAAGACAAGAAAGTTCAAATACAAAGGAAAAAGCGTTCTTGTTAAAATAAGGTGTCATCAAACTGTCGACCCAAAACACGATCATTTCTCATTATCTACAAAGAACAAGGTGTCATCAAACAATCAACCCAAAACATGATTATCTCTCCACACCTACCAAGAACCCAAGGTGCCATCAAATAATCGACCCAAAACATGATTATCTCCGATATCTACAAAGAACAAAGTGTCATCTAACAATCTACCCAAAACATGATTGTCTCTTGATATCTACCAAGATCAAGGTGTCATCAAATCATCGACACATAACATGATTATCTCCCGATATCTACGAAGAACAAGGTGCCATCAAATCATCGACACATAACATGATTATCTCCCGATATCTACGAAGAACAAAGTGTCATCTAACAATCAACCCAAAACATGATTATCTCTCGATATCTACCAAAACAAGGTGCCATCAAACAATTGACCCAAAACATGATTATCTCTCGATATCTACCAAGAACAAGGTGTCATCAAATCATCGCCACATAACATGATTATCTCTCGATATCTACCAAGAACAAGGTGCCATCTAACAATCGACCCAAAACATGATTATCTCTCCACACCTACCAAGAACAAGGTGTCATCAAATCATCGACACATAACATGATTATCTCCCGATATCTACGAAGAACAAAGTGTCATCTAACAATCAACCCCAAACATGATTATCTCTCGATATCTACTAAGAACAAGGTGTCATCAAACAATCAACCTAAAACATGATTATCTCTTCTCACCTACCAAGAACAAGGCGCCATCAAATCATCGACACATAACATGATTATCTCCCGATATCTACGAAGAACCAAGTGTCATCTAACAATCGACCCAAACATGATTGTCTCTTGATATCTACCAAGAACAAGGTGCCATTAAATCATCCACACATAACATGATTATCTCCCGATATCTACGAAGAACAAAGTGTCATCAAACAATCAACCCAAAACATGATTATCTCTCGATATCTACCAAGAACAAGGTGCCATCAAATCATCGACACATAACATGATTATCTCCCGATATCTACGAAGAACAAAGTGTCATCTAACAATCAACCCAAAACATGATTATCTCTCGATATCTACTAAGAACAAGGTGTCATCAACAATCAACCTAAAAACATGATTATCTCTTCTCACCTACCAAGAACAAGGCGCCATCAATCATCGACACATAACATGATTATCTCCCGATATCTACGAAGAACAAAGTGTCATCTAACAATCGACCCAAAACATGATTATCTCTCGATATCTACCAAGAACAAGGTGCCATCAAATCATCGACACATAACATGATTATCTCCCGATATCTACGAAGAACAAAGTGTCATCAAACAATTGACCCAAAACATGATTATCTCCCGATATCACCAAGAACAGGTGTCATCAAACAATTGACCCAAAACATGATTATCTCCCCGATACTACCAAGAACAAGGTGTCATCAAACAATTGACCCAAAACATGATTATCTCTCGATATCTACAAAGAACAAGGTATCATCAACAATTGACCCAAAACATGATTATCTCCCGATATCTACCAGAACAAGGTGTCATCAAACAATTTACCCAAAATGATTATCTCTCGATATCTACTAAGAACAAGGGGCGATCAAATTATCGACCCAAAAATTGCTTGTCTCTAGTTACTAAGAACGACTTGCCATCAAATCATCGACTATGATATGGTTATCTCAGATATGTTTTGAGATATTATTTGATCAGTCATGTTCATGTCTACTATATAACAAACAATGTACTTCACCACAAGAAACCAATCGTTCTCTGCTCAGACGTTTAAGTTATAAGCAAAATTTTAGGATCTTGAATGTTTTCCAACAACAACCGTATAATAAACTGGGTTAATTTATTGCAAGGAAAAATTCTGAAAATAAATCAGGAAATCAATTATAGGTTTATTTGACAGTAAGGTCCACGAACCAAATCAGAA